>JAKWJA010002497.1:4408836-4640121 GCA_027704765.1 Solanum habrochaites | reverse complement strand
GACTGTAAGACTCCGATAATGACTAATTACTGTGAATAAGCGGATATGGTTATAGGTTGGCCTTGCTAGTAGTTCTCGGTAGTTGAAATGATGAATCATAATTTAACTTTTGTCTCTTATCAATTTGATATAGAAAGGTTAATAACAAATAACTGTTTTTATAATAATTTTTAAATTAATAAACAATAGTAAATGTCATACAATAAATATCTACATTTACAGATTCAGAGATATATGGTGAGTCTAAAATTAGGAATTGAGAAAATGTCCCTAAACAATGGGAATCGGGGGTGGCGAATAAAAATAAATTAACAAGATATATAATATATATAAATTAAACCATTTTTTTTCTTAGTGGAAATATGTTTTAAAAAACAGAAAGTTGAAAGGACAGGGGGAAAACCAGTTTTAAGAAGTAAGGGGTGCTTTAGTCACCTAGACGAAAAAAGTTATGTAAAGCATTTACCCGAATATCTCATTTACATCATTTTCAAATTACATTCATGCTTAATGCTTTATACTTAAATTTAATTTATTTCTAACTTAATTTTATTATAATTTAAATTAATATTTTATTTCATTAATCACTTACAATATAATAATTATATTCATTTGATATAAACCCTTTACGAGTAATTCTTTTTAAAAAAAAAGAGATAAATATTGATGTGCAAGTGTACAGAATCAAATTCAAAATTTAAATTATATATATCTTTAATAATCTTAATTTTTAAATGAAAACATCTTTATATTTATTAAAAAAATCAAACTCCTGTACAAAAAACCAACTAAGCAAAAATATATACTTGAGCTAAATGATGATCAAAATCATCGGGTTTGATAAAGACCATTTCACGGAAAAAGATATCCAAGAAATCAATAATTGAGCCCCCACTTTTAATCTACGGGATGTTAAATGCAAGAAAATTGGTCAGAAAATTTAAATCCTTATAATTTTTTTAATTTTAAAATAAATTAATCTTTTTCTATTCTTATTTAAAAGACTTAAAAGTAAAAATAAAAAAATCTTTAAAAGATAAAATAATATAAGTAAAATATTCAGTTCTAGCCCGTAATTTTCTGGCTGAAAGGATTTTTTTCTAATCAAAATTTACAACCTCATAGGGGTATTTAAGTATTCCTTACTTCGATCAAATATCCCATATATTCTTTTAATTTAAATAAATTTTGATTTTGACACTACTAATTTACAACTTTTACTATTTTTAAAAAAAGCCCTACTAACAAATGATGTGTTTATTTATTTTTTAAGAAAAAGGAATTTTTTACTAAACAAAATGAGTACTTAAAAACAATATATTAATCTACTTTTATTGTTTTGAATCTTTAAAGATACAATTATTTTGAGATATATTTTTTTTTTCCCAAAGATGTAACACTTATCTTTACATAGAGGAAATACCAATAATAATATTCAAAGTCTTTAGTCAACATTGATACATTACTAAATTACAAAACTAAGCTGTCAAAGAAAAATCATTATTGCATTTGGTGTATTACTAGAAACTTCCACTTATTAAGTATAGCAGATTCAAAATTTTTATTAAGGGGTATCAATAATCATAGTAAAAGATATAGTTACGAGGATAGTATGACTAGAATCCATGACTTTAAGATATTTTCACAACACTTTAATCATCAAATTAAATATTTAACTTGAATCAATAGGTGTCAATGCTTACATATGTATCTATTAAACCAAAATTTAATATGTAGATACAATATATTTTTCGACGAAGGGATGTCGCTTAGACACCTCTTTTGGTAAGATGGTACTCACTGACTTATCCACCATGGTTGTGGTATAGTATTGAGACTGTTTCATTCACCCTTAATACAAAAGGTCCCGATTCTAGATCTAGATATAGTTATTAAAAAATCTAATTGAAAGCAGCACTCTAAAATGAGTTTCCTATCATAGCACAATCCAATTTAATTACTGTTTATAGATTCCGAACACGAGATAGAAAAAAAACCTCTATAAACAAAGACGACCACAACAAAAGACTCAAGAGAGAAAGACCACATAAACATTCCCTCGATATTATAGTAAAAATTAAAAAAAAATTGTAACCAAAGTTAGGGATTGGAGCTGTTAAGTTGCTTGGCCTATGGTATAGCCCTTTTAGTCCATAGATTTGAAGTGGCTCGATAAAAGATCAAGGTGTTGGTATGGATACATAGAAGATGATCTACATAATAGATTCTCTACTTCTTGAATCCAATCCAATTCACAAAAAAGTTCCAGTACTAATTCACACCATGGCAAGCCACTTTTTGAGTCAGTATTGTTTGAATACCTTTGATGAGAACATTTGAAGGCCCTGCCATCTTACCTAAAACCCTTATGACTTGGCTATAGCTCTTCGTTCTCTGGGCTACAATTTCTTGAGGATAAGGATATTTTTTCATATTTTCTTCGTTTTCACATTTATCAATGGACCGTTAACTATTTAAACAATAACTCTCTTATTTTTATGTAGTTTTATTTTTTGAATATATAACGTTTTTTTCTAGTCAAACAAAATGAACAGATAAATAGATGTTCTTTTAATTTTTGTCATGACATCGGTTTATATAAGATATTGAGAAACTTTGAATAATAATATTGGACAGCAAATCTTACATATAAGTATTACACTCCTCATCAGCACGAATTCATATATTTAGCCTTACTACCTAATATTTAGGACTGACACCTGGTATTGTTATTTATATATCAGCCTAATTTTCAAATTTGTTGTCCAGATGCCACACGTAGGGAAAAGTGTCTTTTTGAAAGGAGAGGAGCAAGAGAAAGCTAGAGAGGAAAGCTATGAGATAATTGAAATTCCTTGATATGAGTTAAGGACAAGAGTTAGTTGTTGGTGACAAATTTGGATTTTGCTGATATGCTGTAATTTCATGGTGAATTTGAGGTTGGAGTTTTTGAGAGCCTCTGGACGTTGTTATCGGTATACAAGTGAAAATTTTTCCAAAATATTGAATGGTGCTTGTAAAGAAACGAAGTACATCAATTCTAATGAAAACACAAATATTTACTCCAAGAAAGGAATTAATTGCCCATTTGGGATTCCAGCCGCTTTCAAGCTGCTTCCAAAATAAACACACTTTACCGGTAAATAAATATAACTAGAAATACTGTATATACTGTAAAGGAAGCAGAAAATCTGATATTTCTATTTTTGTCATATGATTGTACTATATATATTATTAATTATATATTATTATTATTGTTTTTTGCTATCATCAAAATCCAAATCTTTTTAATAGAGTGGTGTGTTTTATTAGCTGGAGTAGTCAAGTATTATAACATTAATTATTCAGATAAATTTTTTTCTATCGAATTTGACCTAAGAAAGAAGAACTGTTGGTGGAAGTATGAAAGCTTTTATATATAATTAGAAAAGAAAAATTATAGAAAAGCAAAAACCACCTTTGACAAAATGTGGTACATGAGCACACAGTCATCTAATTAGGAGTCCTTAACACATGTTTAAAAATGGCCAAGCATCATTCACTGCTATTATTCCTAATTATTAGGTCCTTACATAAGAATGTCACATAGAAATAGTCAAAATATTTCGCTAACGGTCTTGTGTGATACGGTCCTAGTTCAATTAGAGAACTCATATTCCCTTAAATAATTCAATATATAATGAACATAAGATAGCTAAGATCAAAACTTAACATTACATTAAGTTTTTACGTATGTTATGCTTTTATGTGGTTCATACATTTTATTTTTATTTTGCATCAAAAACGTTTTAAAATATCAAATAAAATTGGATAAAAACAATTTTAATCATAACTAATTAAATTGTTCGAAGTGTCGATGACACATTTTGTTCAAATCCAACAACTATCCTACAATTCAAATAATGAACCTCATACAAGACATAGATCATCTAAATTTTATCTGATATTCTTTTACTAATATATTATGACTACATCAAAAGTGTTTGTGATAATGTCAACAATCATAAAATACAAACAAGGACAACGATATATCGGATGCATTCGAATAGTTGTTATTTCAAGTATCAAAAATTGGATCCTTGGTCGATGTTTGGATCATTGGATAGAATAGGGGGGAAAATTACCAACACAGATTAAATGTCAAAAGAAGAACCTTAGGCAGTTTCTTGATGGCTAAGGAACGGCCGAGTGGGGCCGTCAGATAAAAAGAAGTCCTAACAATCAAGAACCAAACAACACCTGACAATTAGTAATTGAACACGAGTCAACCAATTGGGAGTATGGGGAGATGTTAAGTATACTTGAGAAGTCGAGAGGAGAGCCCCTTTAGTCATAGAGTGGATGGGACTCTTCAAGATTAAGTGTGTCCAATATGAATTTATAGAACTAGATGTCCAAAGAGAGAGCCCTTTGCTTGCTTGGAAGTCTAATCCAATTCACAAGCAAAATCCCAGTGTTATTCACATGGAAATCCATGTGTGAGTCTATGGTAAAATAGGGGTTGAATACATTGATGAACTTTGAAGGCCCTTCCCAGTCTGGCTCAAGACCCGATAGATCGGCTTTAGCTCGTTTTTGGGCTTTAGTTCCTTGAACAGATCAGTTAATTTATCCTTTATTTACGTGTCATATTTTATATAGCAAGTAATCCTTTTATCTTATCGTAAATGATACTAGAATATCCAATTAAATAAAAGATGTTGAATAATCCCGAGTATTTTCAAGCTAATTTTATATACATTCTACATATTCGAAATCAACCACATTGTGTGAATATATTAGCGTCCTGGGGAAAAGTACTGTTTTGACCGGTAGAGGAGCAAGGCAAGGAGAAAAAAGAGCATCTGTGTGAGATGTTGAAATGTCTTGCAATGACCAAGGCAATATTTTTTTTGTTGGGTGACAAATTTGAAGGTGGGGATTAGCCTAATGCTGCAAATTTAGATATTGCAATTTGGCTTGGGGTGGTTTTGAAGAAGGCCTCGGGAGGTCTGTTGGTCCAGAGTGAAATTTCCCAACTTTATATGCTTGGAGAAGAATGAAATATTCAATCAAATCAGGAAATATGTACCTCGACAATGAATTGCTTGTCCCAATTCCAGACCAAAAAAAAAAGGAATCGTTTTCTCCCCCATCTAAAAGCCAAATAAATGAATTTAAAATTTAGAAATAATAAAGTGGATTTCACTAATTGTGTGATAATAAAAAATTAAGATGTTAGTTTTAGGACATCTTTTTGTGAGTTCATTGTACATTAGATTTTGAATTGTGAGCTAGGTAATACGTAAGCCAAGAAATATTTTTAAATGTATGGGTTGTCACAGATTTATTATCTTTATTTCATTAGTTAATAAAGATCTGAATTCACCTGTAATGAATAAAAGTGAGGTTCATTTGGGTATGGTGTTACCTGAATAATGTAAACTAGATGTATTAGTATGATACTAATTCTATGTTGTGTATTTTATTAAGATTATTTTTTATTTAGTATTTAATTTGGTGTTTAAATAACGTACATTGTAATGTTTCGACAAATATTATTTGTTATAAAGTACCCTCTACAATACAATGGAAAGAATGTGGAATACGTTTTGATGAACAATTTTGCCTTTAGTGTTGGATTTGAAAGTGAATTAGCGTCCTGCGAAAGATTATAATTGCAAATAATATAATTGATAAATTAGATGACAAAAATTATACTAAAAACTAAGTTATTAATAAATGAAAAACTGATATAATGAAAAATAGTAAAATGATTGAGAGATTAAAATCTCTAATAAACAAACTCACTAAACTACTACTTTGTGAATTTCTATTTTTGTTATGTCCTATGAACATAAAGATTTTCAATTAAGGGGATCTCCAATTTTTTTCCTCGTGGTAGTCTAAGAAAATAATAAACCAAACAGTAACAATTGTATTTTTCTTTCCGCAAAAATTCAAACATTTATTATAATACTTTGACTTTTCTTTAAGAAAAAAAATTAAACTTCAAATAAAAAAAAAATTAGTACAAAATCCTAACAAGCATGCATTAAACCCTTGTTAATACCATAGTTCTCCATATATATATATATATAGAGAGAAAAGTGGTAAACCACATTGAATAGTAATATTAAAGTTTATTCATCTATACTTTTTTTTTCTAATATGCTTTATCAAACAAATTCAAGGTGTCTTTTTAATTAGGTCAACACCATAAGTTTCATTGCATCACATACTTTAGAAAACTAATTACTACTTCCCTTCACGTTAGGTTCAATACTAATGTTTCTACAATCTTTTGTGGGTTTTGGATACAATGTATCTTGCTCGCGATATCTCGATCTCTAATTATGTGTGTTTGAAATACAACGTGAGCTGAAATGCATCACTTAGAAAAATTCATTCATTTTTTTCCTTGCTATATCTTTTTTCGAAAAAAATTAAAATATTACAATTTCTTCATCTCGACCCGCTTTGTCTTCTCTCTTCTTCTCTTCTTCAACTAGAAGGCGTCGTCTTCGATGAAACTTCCACCAATCATGTTGTATTTAAAACTTTCAGCCATGTTCTATTATTATTTGTAGTGCCTGGATTGCTGCAATTAAAGCCAACTTTTCACTGACTCGCCCAAAATAGTTTTTCATCAATATTTGTTAAAAAAAAGATGATTTTAATATGTGGTAATATTCGGGCTCATACTCATAACATTAAAATATGGATTTATTATGGGTAAACTACGGGTCATATATGAATATTGCAAGTTTTCTCCAAATTTTCAAAAAACCTTTCGTTGCCAACTTTTAAAACCCACGACCAACCCCCAACCAATCCATACCCTTCAAATATTAAGTTTGTTTTCAAAAAATATTTTTAACTTCAAATATTTATTTTTTCGCCCCTCCTCCCTCCGCTAGTCACCCCCTCTCCCATGCCATTTTTTTTTTTACTTTTATAATAAATACAACTAACGAAGCATTTTACGGATTTCAGTCTAAAACAGCTAAATGTCCCTTCTTCCTATTGAATTCTTAAAACTATTTATTCATGAACTATGGTAAATTAATATTTACCACCCAATCAATTTATAACCAACCTTATTTTAAACCCCTCTCACATCTGGGGCGGGTTGAATGATTACCCAATTTAATATTTACTCATTCCAAACTTCCACATTTGACCCGACCCGCTAATTTGCCACCACTAACTGTTTGGTTGATTGGTTTGTGATTGGTGTACTTTATTAATTTTTTTCATCTAAGAAAAAAGCAAGGAATGACTTGTGACTTGTTGACACCCAATTTCAACCCTCCTCGGTATGAAATTATACTCGAGCTTCTTAAATTTTCCAAACAATTTAAAATAATAGTTTTATAAATTTTGCGAAAAAATAATAATGTATGAATTTTGCGTTATTGTGCATACTTTTGCCATTTTTCTTATAATTTTTAGATAACATATACCTTTCATGATTATGTATATAATTGGTATATCTTACGATTATCTCTCAAAATGTTTTAATTTTTAGTAAGTATTCAATTAAACTAAGTTAGTTTAAATCATGGTTATATTTTGAATCACTAATTTACAATTTAAATAATTATATTACGAAAGACAAAAAGCTCATTGATTAATTAATACCAATTCGTTTATTTAAGGTATGGCCGAATTCATTATCTTAACTAAATTTGGCTATTTATTAAATTTAACCCATCTTAAATTCCCAATTTAATTCAATTTTGGGCCATTCTTGCAACTCTCCATCCCAAACCCATAATCCAGTTTCTTTAAATCAGCCAATTCGTTTTTTTTTTGTTTGTTTTTTAATTCTTAGCCCCCCACAAACCTCCAAGCCGTGCCGCAAACCCTTTTTACCTTTACCAATTATCAGCAGCCCAACACATCTTAAAGCTTTCAGCAAGCCCAATGCTGGAGCAACCTATTCCCGTTTAAAATTCTACTCTTGTTTTTTAGTTTTCAGCCCAATTCGAATCCCCGCCAAACGCCGTAATGTTTCATCAACTTAAGTGATTTCAAACTAATTCTAAAGGAGCAAATAAAATTTGCAAACTAAATTTTAACATTAGTTCATAATTCTAAACTGTACTTTACAAGTTTATCCAAATGTTTGTTGTCCCTCCATAATAATTTCTCGGCGTCGGTATCATTCTCTCTCTATTTAAGCGAAATGTTTTAGGTGTCTAACACCTTCCTTAAACATTAATCTGACCTTAAAACTAACATTATTTGGCTATTTGTGATAAATTTATTTCTTGTTTTTAGTTTACCTTTAGTTTTAAATTTGTTGCATTTCCATGACATTCTTCTGCCAAAAAAAGGCAAATAGTATGCTTAGGAAAACGAAGTTACGTGACCTTTTCCATGGCTCTAATCAGATTACACATGGGGATACTCATTTCGAGTATCAAACAATTAGTTGAATGCGGTTTCGACGTTGTTTGGTAGCTTTACCTTAACCCAAACCCCGATGTTTGTCTGACTCGGGTAAACCGTTCACTTGAAAACTATTCTAGTAAACCTATGATAGAGCGGAACCAAAAACCAACACTTTACGCATTAGCCCTAAGGTTTGATATGGTCATAGTGTTAAGGTTTTCGACGTCACAACACATCATTATTATTTGCCATAAATGAATGATGTACGTGTGAAAACGCAATTTATGGGATGGGGAAAACTTAACGGTTTCTGTTTTTGTAGATTATGGAATCGTTTCTAGGTTTGATATGGTCTAGTGCGCATATTTCAACTCACAATTTGGTAATGACAATCTCGACAGTGATCACAGACGGACCCTCACAAATACGTGTGTGTATTACCAGAACTGATAACATGAACGGTTTTGGCAGAACGATTGATGTACTTAACGGGATATTGGGATAGTCAAGGATGGTGTTTCAATTTTTGAACCGCTGAAATGAACCACCCTACTTTTGGAGAAATCAGAAGACTTTATAGACACAGTAGCACCGATATAGAAAGGAGAGCAAGAACATAGAAGACATCTTCATCCCAAAGTAAGCCTTCTGTAGATGATATTTGCGGCCTGAATTCGGATTGGGAAGGACTTTGCCTACTGGTGCCAAGAATTCCACGTAGCATTCAATGCCTTTTATCCGATTGGACATGCAAGCTTCTCGCTTCTAAACGCCACTTCAAAACACCGAGAGTTCAAGACCTCCTACAGAGAATAGAACGAGATTCGTCTCTAGCATTTGCGTGACATTATTGGGAACATGGTTTTCCCGTCATGTCCCAAGTTTGAAGTATCAATACTTCGCTTTAACCGTGGCACACCCTTGTTCAAGCGTATGAAACCAAGGGATAAGAAAATACTACCCTCTAGCTAGCTCCGGTCAGATCCTGTCTGGACATGTATCGAGCCTTGGGAAAGTGTAAGAGGGACCTCGTACTTTCAAGATGTAATCTACTTCCTTCCAGTGTGGATCCTCATCTATTTGGCAAAGGTTGTTGGACTTGGAAGCTGCATACCCTCGACAACAAAATAAACCCTTCAGGAGTAATGACCTGTGTCTGGGCACATCTGAAGATCGGGAACAAGGGAGATGGGCTCAAATTTTACCTCTCGCGATTGAGAGAAGAAGACCTTCAATGGATTCTCGACCGCTTTAGCTCACAAAAATTCGGTACGTTGAGAGCCGCAACAGTTGTGAATTTCTCTATCAGGCATCCGGGATTCACACCTTATCTCATTTCGATCTGCGACAATTTCGGAAGGAGACAATTGTACCCTATGCGCGTATGTGTACGATATTGGAGATGATAGAGTGCACGACGCGTCTGAATGTTCCAAAGAATGGAAAAGCTCAAGCGTATTATAACAAAAACAAACCATCGCCTAATCATTCAATGTTTGGGTATGACAAGGGTTTACAAAGAAATGGCTGAGAAGGACAACAACGTCCTCCTTCAAACTCGTCCGCGGTAGCTCACGGATCACCGAGCCAAAGAATATGGCCGCGCCTACAAGAGGTAAAGGAAGACGCCAAAGAGGTGTACGCTAAGTTTGTTGAGAATGAAGATACTCTTGAGAAAATGACTCAAAAGGTTGAAAGACTGAGGCGTAGTTATGATGATTTTGAAAACTGGATCAAGGAGAGAATCGAGAGGATGCGATACGAAAGTTTGGAAGACAAAGGACGCCTGGGTGAAGGCTTCTTGCTGATGCTGAGATATATGTTTCAGCAACACAAGGCTCAGAGGGATGGCGACGGAGCAGGATCATCTGGAGCGACATAGTGGACCTCACCCCTGCGTGGGTTTTTATATGTATTTACATTGTTTTAACCCCTGGGGGGCCTGCCTTTATTGCACTTTTGAATGACCCCTGCGTAGGTTTGTCTATAATATTTATTTCCCTTTGTGAACATTTTTATTCATTAGTAAATTTTGTTTTGGGAGGAATTGTTTATTTGGTTCAAATTCACACGTACATTATTCGAATGCGCTAGGCCTACCCTTGACGCAAAAGGGTTCCCTGTATGTGTTAGGACGCGTTATATGTGTGTTTAAATGCTTATGTGTTATGTTGCTATGAATGAGAATATCATACACCCATTCCTATCCAGAAATTTCCAAAGAATATACAGAAGCCACTATTACAAAATGTCTGACCAAAATTCCCAAGTCTCAAGTTTCTCACTCAAAAGGCTATCTCCTAAACCACAAATCCTAAATACTGTTCTACCGTCTCAGGAAAGGAAAGGCAAAATTACCGCTATGGAAAAGGGCAAGAACATCCAGATGGAACTCACTGAAGAGGAACTACAGGGAAAGATCGAATAAATTACTCGGGAGATTCAAGAAGCCAAGGAAGAAGGGCTCAGAGTCGACATGGCCACCGCAATTTACAAAGCTGCAATTGAGACATTGAATGAAGATCTAGCATCACAGATGAAAACAAAGAAAGATGTTGAGACGGAGACAGAAAGCTTGAGAGAGAAGTTGGACCTGCTTCGGTTGAAAGTGCAAGAAAGAAAAGCGAGAGAGGCAATGATAGACCTGGAGACCGCCGCTCTGTTAGCTAAAAGTGCGTTACTTGACAAGGAGCTGACAGTCCATAGCAACCTGATGGGCGAAAAATATCCCGCTTGTGAACAAGGAGCAACCAATAGTGGTTTCGACGACATTCACCCCGAATTGACTGAGGAGGATGACGGTGAGGAAATCGTCTACAAGCCTCCATTTTTAGGTGTCATCGTCATGTTATCTTTTTAGAATTCTACTGTTGTCTTTCAATTTCCTTGTAATCATAATGAATGAATGAATGAATGAAAATATTTTATCCTGAACACGAACTACGTTGGGCCTGAATTCTCCTTGTGAGATACGTAGGTAGCCTCTCCCAGCTCGGGCTCTATCTTTGAAAATTTTCATTCTCCCCTTCATGTTACGAAAGGAATCGAAGATCATGTCCAAGACATCACAAGGGCAGCTGCAAGAAACTGGTAGCTTGACGTGATTAGCCTTCCTGAAATAATCGTCAAACTAAACACGCGCTAACTTCCTACTTGTTTAAAACGAAAAATATATTTCCGTCCTCAACTCTTTCGGGTAAAAGATATCCTCAAACAAAGCAACTTGTTGTGCTTATCTGCTCTGATGTGTGATATTAATGCATTTTGTACTCTGAATCTGCACTGACATCTGTCTTTGAGTTGTTTCATCACTTATCTCAGGTGCGTTTAAAACGCTCTGTTCGATCAACTATCCATATAGTTGCTTTTTATGTCCCGACTCTTATCACAAAGGTTCTTCTGGAAGCCTCCATCGTACTTACCAGATCAAAGAAGTCGTGTTCCTATCAGACCTTCCCATAGACAAAACATAAATCTCAGAACACAAATTAAAGCCATTATTGGGAGAACAACAACCGACGAAGTTAGTCTTACTCTGCTCATTGTGGTGTGTGGCTTACACCCACCGTAAGCGGAACAGAAAAACTGATCACCGCATGTCTGATACCATAACGGTCGATCTGAATAGAGTGGAAATCAACGGAGACAGATATGCCTCCACCTGGATTTGGTCCTAATATTGGCTGATGAAGACTCCGATCTACTTCCCTTAATCAAACACGGATCCCAACTCACAATCAACCTTCTACACAAGTGCAAATCCGTCTGTGATAGATCTACTAACAAAATCAAAACCTCCCAATACCGTTCTCTTGTTCTTACCCAACAAACCCCTCCTCACCTCTTCCAAATAACCAACCATTCATGCCCACCAGTTGGGGGGGGGGGGGGGGCATCCTTAGAAACCAACATCAAACTGTCTTCCATTTCTAAACAACCTTCATCAGAACACCATTTTAATCGAGTACAACCCAATCCTCAGGCTTACCACACGGCAACACCAGACCGCCCAAAACGTTTCCAAGTCCCTCTATAAAGCTCCACCCCTCCCCAAAAATCATCCACCTTCCAAGTTCCCGTTTCTGACGATCAGATGTGCACGGTTTGAGTTGGATCCTATGAAGAACAATGAAAGAGTTATGAAAGAGGCGAAGGAGGATGCAAAGACAAATCGAAATAAGAGAATGAAAGGCTATGACAGAAGCTAGGGCATCCGACGACTTCGTTGGAACTCAATTATGAGAAGAGTTGTCATTCCCAACCCAGATTTTGAACCTTCTTCGCATATTGCTTGACCATCAATCAGTTAATATGAGGACATTGTTTTAAGCTGAACAAATACCCAATTCGACCCTCCCCGGTATAAATTAGTCTCGAGCTTCTTAAATTTTTTTCAAACATTTAAAATAATTAGTTTTATAAATTTTAACAAAAAAATAATAATGTATGAATTTTTGTGTTCTTGTGGCTCTTTTGCCATTTTTTCTAAATTTTTAGATAACATATACCTTACATGATTATTTATATAATTGGTATATCTTACGATTATCTCTCAAAATGTTTTAATTTTTAGTAAGTATTCTATTAAACTAAGTTAGTATAAATTATAGTTATATTTTGAATCACTATTTTACAATTTAAATAATTATATTACTAAGATAAAAAAGTTTGCTGATTAATTAATACCAATTCGTGTATTTAAGGTTTGGCCGAATTCATTATCTTAACTAAATTTGGCTATTTATTAAATTTAACCCATCTTAAATTCCCAATTTAATTCAATTTTGGGCCATTCTTGCTACTCTCCATCTCATGCCCATTACCCAGTTTCTTTAGATCAGCCCAATTTGTTTTTAATTCTTAGTCCACCTCAGCCGGCCCAATCCCCTTTTCCTTTTACCAATTATTAGCAGTCCAGCACCTTTTAAAGTTTTCATCAAGCCCAATGCTGGATCGACCCATTCTACTCTTGTTTTTTAGTTTCCAGCCACTCAAATTCCACCAGCCAAACGCCGTAATGTTTCATCACTTAAGAAATGATCTCAACTAAATTCTAAAAAGCAATAAAATTCCCTCAACAAAATTTTTAAACATTAGTCATAAGTTCTAAAACTGTACTCCTTACAGTTTAGCCAAATAGTTATTTGTTCGGTAATCGTTATTAATCGAAATTTTTAGGTGCCTACACCTTTCTTCTTACACATTAATTTAAATCCCCGAACACCTTTAGATATTTTCAAACGATTTTTTTCTCTATTAAGTCTTTTGGAAAACCTTGTTTTTTTTCTTGATTTTCTTAAAAATTAAGTGGCGACTTCTAAAAAATCAAAAACTTTCAAGACAAATATTTTTTTTCGATTTCGATAAAACATGCCTCACATATGATTCGTATATTCTTACTAACTTTGTTAATATGGATTACTAATTCTAAACAAAATATTTTTTTATCTTCTTTATAATTTGTGGGGACTAAGATAATTATGAAGTTGACTAAACGTGGTTGACTAGCAATAGATCATATTTTTTTAATTTCTAGTTTAGATCGAAATAAAATCCCTCAATACAATAATTTTTAATTTTATGAATGACTAGTGCCTGATGGCAAATGTAATTCCCCTAATTACAAATTTACTATATTCGAGTTTTTGGCCAAAAATATTATTTAACTATACCTCAAATTTAAATTACAAAATCCTTAAAAGTATGTTTTTAGTAGAAAACATCATTTAACTAGACTCCAACTTAAACTTACAAATCCTTAAAGTATCATTGTTAACCGAAACATCTTTAGTATTGTAAGTGACAACCTCTCTCATCTTTTTAAGATTATTTATCAAAAACTAAGAGATCTTACGAAAACATGAGCACTTAATTGACTATCAACAAAAGTTTTTATGTCATAATCTTCAGTACTTTCTAAAGAAATGTTTCTTGAAAATATAAAAACTCTAGACACTGTTGCTATGGAAACTAAAAATGATTGGAAGGTGTGATCGTAATGATTTGCCTTTTCCGTGAAGAAGAAGTTGGTGAGATTAATAATTATTTTATTTTTTCTTAACCAAGTAAATTAATAGATTTTTCGGTCAATCTAATATATCGAAGTAAACAAAATATTGATTATGTCCGTACTTGAGTTTCATTCGACATTATTAGAGGGGAATCTCCCAAAATGACCGCTTATAGTATATTAATCGATAAGAACATATTTCATCTAATAATATTTATAATTAAAATTATTTAAAAATGAATGAAAGACAGTCAAATACCAGATTTTGCATATTACTTTAACTCAATTAACTAAAAGGTTGCGATAATATTCTTCGTCATATCTACGAAACAATTAAGAAGGGACGACTTATTTTTTTGTGGGATAATCAATAAGTTTTTCGATAAATTCAAGTAGAAGAATGAAAATTGTGGTATTTTTACATACTTGAAGGATGTTTTTATGATAAGACTGATACTTTAATAAAGATGTAGTTTGAGTTTAGAGATAGTTTAAGGATGAGTTTTGGCCAAAACTCAAAATAATTTCTTCAACTCCTTCCGTTACGAAAAAGGCAACAATGTACGCTCACAACCTTCCCTATCATTTTTAGTTTTCATAAGCAACGGTGTCTAAGACTTTTTTATGATTTGGTGTTTCAAGAAGTTACTTGTAGAAGTAGATGAAATTATAGAATAATAACTTTTGTTGATAGTCACGTTAACTTGGCGTCATGGTTGTTCGTAATCCCCTTCTCTTTTGACAAATATCTGACCAAAAGGATGAAAGTTGTTCACATATTACAAATAGCTTAAAAATGGTTTCTTCTGTTTTCATGTTAAAAATGAATACTTTAACGATGTAGTTTTTTTAAAGTTTGAGGTATAGTTTATAGGATATTTTCTGCAAAATGAATACTTTAAGGAGTATGTTCTAAGTTTGAGGTATAATTTGAAGGATGTTTTTTGGCCAAAAACTCTACTAATATACTTCATATAAATTTATGTCTGTATATATTTAACAAATATGGGATACGACTTATTTGTATCGGTGTTTTACCATTCAATACGTGTAGATCATGTGTCTTTAATTTATAATTTCATTATTATTTAACTTTGGATTAATTAACATGTGTTTTACTTTTCATTACTTACATAATAATGAGAAATAAATTGAATTAGTTGGTTTTGTTGTGTAATTAACATTCGTTTGAATAAATAATTTTCCACAAATATTCATACAAGTATCACCTTCGTAAAAATTCACTCAAATAAATTAAATAATATAATTAATAATAACAGTAATGAATCAGGCAATTTTTATTCTAAATAACCAATAAATCTCTGTATGAGCTTCCAAAGATAATTTTTTGACAAGATACGATTCGATCTCGCCTCTTATGTATTCATGCTCAATAAAAAAAAAGCTCTGTTTAACCTAACTTAATCTTGTATACTATTTATTATTTTTTATTTGATAGTCAATATTTAATTGAGATTGTAAAAATATTTTTATATTTTAAGAACAGAAACACTTTAAGAAAAAGCTGGTGACAAAGCCCATATGTCATCTATTGGCCTCATCCAAACAACTGACTAAAAATAAGATATAGTCAAAACTATGGATGGCTTTTTTTGTGAAGCATAACATGATTGATACATTTTTCTAAGCATAGAAGTGATCCAATACATAGAGACGACTTTCGTAAATAATACGCCACTCGAAATCTTACAATTTCCTAATTAAAAATGTTACATTAATTCTACCACCAACTTGTGTTTAAGTTCTATCATTAAAATAATTGAAGACTGTACAATGGTTGTAAACGACAAACCTCATATTTATCTGAATTATATTTAATTGATACTAAAGTCGTCCGTCAGCAAAGAAAACATAACAATATTCGACTAATGAATTGTTGACATCAAAGAAACTTTATAACTACGTTTTTGTTTGTAAATTTAATCATCAAATACAAAATAGTATTAGAAGATATTTTAAACCATTTTTCCCATCTAAAAAGAAAAGACCAAATCAAACCATACATAAAGCCAAAGAAAACATATTAAGTTGTGAGATGGTCAGGAGTAAAGTTGTCTAGGTATTTTTGAGCCTCCCTTGTAGTCGTAGAGTTGAGTGGGCTCGAATCAAGATTAAGGGTTGTTTAATATGAATTGGTTGAAGAAGATTTTACATATCAATAAAAAGTCCCTCTACTTCTTAATTGAATCCAATTCACAAGAAAAGAATGGGGTGGGCCAAATAAAATGGCTAAAATGGAGGGGGGAGGAAACACGGCTGCAATGGCACCCAAATTTGTGAGTCACTGTGTGATTTTTTGAATACATTAGGATGAGACATGTTGAGGTCCTTTCCATCTTGCCTAACGATCCTTATGATCGAGCTATAAGCTCGATTTGTTTGTGGGCTAACGTTCTTTGATGACACGCATAGGATAATGTCCTGTGTTCGTTTTGAGTTTATCTATACTCTAAAACCTAAATAGTACTTCATCTGTATTTCATTATATGACAAGATTTGATTTTAATTTTTACCTCTTCGTTATTCGTAGACTCCTTGCTTGGTCAAAATTAAGGTGGAAAGTATCAAAGGAGCGGTAGGTTGTCATGGTGGGATTCTGACGAAAGATGCAAAGGCTAATTTGTGCACAAACCTTACAAGAGAACAGGTCTGGGAAGGCAACTTTGGAAATTCAAATTCTTTCATTAAATTGAGATATTGGGAGTACATTTTCAATATTGACCTTCATCTATCCCCAAGTGGCTGCCCGATTTCT
Source organism: Solanum habrochaites (assembly GCA_027704765.1). Taxonomy (NCBI): domain Eukaryota; kingdom Viridiplantae; phylum Streptophyta; class Magnoliopsida; order Solanales; family Solanaceae; genus Solanum; species Solanum habrochaites. The sequence goes on along the minus strand of JAKWJA010002497.1, from coordinate 4,622,956 downwards.
TTATAGCTTTACATATTTTAAAATTATAAATTATTGTGACTTTAATAATTTTACGTAATTTTGCAAGTGCATGCCAGTATGGGGAAGCTCTATTTGGGTAGTGGAGAGGAGTCCAAACAAAGCTAAAGAGGAATTGGGTGATTTTTATAAAGATTTTGAAATGCGCTAAAAGCAAGAACTTTTTTTTGTTGGTGACAAATTTTGGAATTTGCGATATGGCTGGAAATTTGAATGGCATATTATTGGAGGAATTGGTTGTAAGCAATCTGAAATACTTTTTGTGAACAAGGAAAATTTCAATTTTTTGTATTGGAGAATGAGTACGCTACTTGTAGTACAATTAATGAATCTTTAACCGCCAAGAGACGAAATACTTTGCACATTCATCTTTTTAGTGAGCATCGTTTTTGCAGCATGTGCTCATACAAAAATTCAAAAACTATCTACTAGTGATTTTTTTTGAAGTTTTTTTTTTAGTGTGCCATTAAAACTACCTTATGTTAGTAGGTAGGTAATAGTCTAATGTTTTTTTGTAAGTTGTTTAGGAGTGCATGTGGGTTGTAATAATCTTGTCGAGCTAAAAATGATAGCGGTCATCTTATTGTAATTTACCTACCTGTCCCATAGTATTGAGTTGGAAACAAAAGATGGTTGAGGGGGGACTCCTATTAAGCAAGTGAGTTGGGTGGTGGGGCGCAGAAAGAGGTTTTTGGGGGGCATGTGGAAACAGCAAGATGCTTGGGGCAACTAGGTGCGGCGAAGGAGGCGATGGGTTATATATACCTTATACAATAGGATATTTTTAAAAAAATTTTTTTAAATTTAAAATCGCTATTATTAGTTTTTATTTCCTAACGTATAACCTTAAAAATAATCTCTCTGACTACTTGACAAATAAAATTCAATAACGTTCTTCAGATTGCCCTCATAACATAGTAGGTCTCAAAACCCTTTAGGCAATATGTCAGCCTCTTAATAAAAAGTCGGTAGGCAGTGTTGAAAAACTCCTAAATTTAGAGAGAATTTAGAGACATATTTCACTTATATTGAAGAATCGATAGGTATTAAGTTCAGTAATTTATTACATATATTTTTAATAGTCCAGAAACGAAGGTAATAAAGTGCTTAGTTAAGGAGCATACTGTACGACCTGTTTAGTAGTTAGAGATCGTTTTTGAGCAGACATATGTTTAGTGTCTGGAAAACTGGCTGACGACGGACCCCCACACGGACCGTCATGGTCACAAAGGGGTGGTTGGTGTACGGACCTTCGCATGTCTCGTTTCAAAACACTTTAGAAATTCTGAAATTGGGTCTGAAAAGAGAGGTTGAGGAGAGAAGGGAGAGGCTGCATGGGGGGCTGGGCTCTTTGCCGTCATTACGTTCTTTGTCGCTTCCTTCCACTTAGGGGGCCTTGACCCTGTCCCTTAGTTGACCTGCCGGGGGGGTGGGCGTGACGGGACCGTCACAGACTCTTGGTGGAAATTGAGTCTCTGAACCTTGCGACGAACCTGGCAGGCCGGACCTTCGCAGTCACGACTGGGCCCGTCACACAGTTGCGTAATCCCAGTCTGGTCTGTTTCTTTACCAACGTTTTAAAGGGACATTTTGGACTTTCCTACTTTAATTAGAAAGTTAGAGGGTTAAGGTTAATAATCCTAATTACTTGGGGTTAAAAGAGGTAACCTTAAGTTAATTAAGTGGGTTATAATTGCCATCTTTCATTCTTAATTATATACTAATTAGGGTAAAGAAAGCGGGTTTTGATAAGAAAAGAAAAGAAAAGAACGAGGTTAAATCGAGCACGATAATAGGAAAACGAAGACGACAACAAGGATTTGGGAATTTGCTTGCTTGATCACCGAATCTTTCGTGGAGGTATGTTTATGGTGGTTTGTTATGCTATTCCGTAGTAAACTCCTAAATAGCGAATGATCTTTATATTTGGGTAGTGAGATTATAGAGTCTTCTTTAAATGCTTAATTGTGGTATTGGCATGATGTGATTTGTATATATATATGATATTGTGATGAAACAAGCATGATGAAGCTTTTGAATCCCAACTTGATAACAAACCTAATCTCTTGATGATGATGATGCACTTGTATGAAAAAGTCTTGATTAACTAAAGTAATGATGATGAGGTGCCTTGGTGTAAAAGAAGGCTTGATTTACTAATATATTGAGATTAGTGGGGGCGGTGTGTCAACTAACCGACACGTATAATTAGTGGGACGGTGTCAGCGAGCGACACTATATTTAGGGGATCGGGTGTCACAACCGACCGTCAGATTTAGGGGGACGGGTGTCCCACGAACCACACGTGATTTAAGGGATCCCGGAGTGTCACGTCCGACACTATTAAGTAGTGGAAGTCGGAGTGTCACGTTCCGACACATATACTGCTATGGGATCGGTTGTCGAGTGCAACGTAACGACACATCCAGAGGAATGAGACTAATGAAGGGATCGGAGTGTCCCACGTATCGACACAAGAGAAATATAATAATGAAATCTTGACAGATTGCTAATATAATTCTGTGTTGTGTTTCAATCTAAGAACATGTTTCCCAAAAGAGTATGTGTGGAGGCTTGAGTCCTCATAGATATGATCGAATGATATTATAAATGATGTTTATACTTGTGCTATCACTGTTAAGAATATTAGTTGATTTTTAATGATGTTATCTGAAGATATCTTGCTTTCCTTTGAGTGGGTCGATTATACCTCTCAGTACTTGTGTTGTGACTGACCCCACCCTACTTTATGTTTTTCTTCTTGTTTATTTGTGGAGTTGCAACAAACGTTCCGTCATCTTCGACTCAACAGTAATCAGCCAGTCTTCATTATTACTCACACTCTACCTCCGGATATCAGGTGAACTAATGCTTCTAGCTTGGACTGGAATTTCCTCTCCCCCTCTCCCCCTCATGTCTTGATGCTTTGAGTCCGCATGGACTTAGCTTTTTTATTTTATTTTAAATTTAGCTTTTTAGAATACTCTTGTTTAGTAATTTGATCATGATGTGCTTGTGGTGATGACTTTCCAGATTTGGGGATAATATAGATGTTGAATTTTAGAAAAGTTATTGAATTGGTGTTTTATATTTCTATTAGTCTTTCCGACATTACTTTCTATTGATATTACATTGAAAATTTTAAGGTTAGTTGGGTGGCTTCTGCCTCACATAGAAGGATCGTGGTGGGGTGGCCAGTCGCGACCCGATTTGGGTCGGACACATACTCATACTCGCTCTAAATCAAATAAGTAATATAACTAACCAAAGCAATAATTATACATAAATTAAAAACAATACAAAATAAAATATTAGGAATACATAACTACATACATATACATTAATTTTTCTAATGCATCTTATCTAACACCAAAATAAAAATAAAAAATTAAAGACAATTTGTTTCTATCCATCTATGGAAGAAGACAATGAAATCTCACCATACATACATAAATTTCATCAACATGGATAAGTAGTAAAAAAAAAATGGTTTCCATCTATAAAAGAGACAATGAAATCCAATGAATGGAAACTTATCTGCACATACCTAATATAATCGAGTATGGGCGGCATCTATGCAATATAAAAAATATTAAAAAAATAAGGCATCTTGCCTTAGGCCTTGAAATTTTGGGGATCTCAATTTTGTTCTCAAGACATCAGCTTTGTGTTAAATTTTATTTTGAATGTAATAAAAAAATATTTAGATTCATTTACTCGATAAAAATAGTATTTTTTAAAAAAAATTATTTTAATCCCCTTTAATATCTATTTGTTGGGAGTACTATTTGTGTCTTAAAAATGAGAATTAACAGTGAAAACTGTTGTTCAAAGTATTTATAAATCTTTTTTATTTTTTTATTAAAGTTAATTTCAGCTTAACTCCTAAAGCATATTAAATGATGTATACCAAGGTCACAACTTTTTTTGAGTCAATTCTAGTGATTCTTAACTCTTAGCCTTGTATTTAATATTTTTTACAACTTATTACTTGTATCATTTGTTTACAATACATATACATAATGTGTCCTCACTTAAAATGTTTTTTCCATGTTGAATGATTAAAATCCTTACCTACAACTAGTAACTCACTGAAAAAATAATATTAAGTTAGCTAATAAATTGTTTATCACTTAAATGACGTGGTAATTTTTTTAAATAAATACATATATGAGTCTATATTTGTATCTTAAAAAGAAAAAAAATAGCCGATGAATGAAATTTCGCTTTAGTAAGGCCCTTAATCAACATTGAGTCGCCCCTGTGGATCCGAGGTTTAACTCCGCTTTTAGGCTAAGTTTTTCTTGATGATTGTTCGGTTATGGTCTTTGTTTTCCTTCCTATGGTGATAATACAAGCCCAATTTGGGCCATCTCATGTTTTTGCCATAAGCCCATTCTTTATCGATGCAAATCTAGCCTATTTAGTCTTAGTGATTTTCATAGACACTGAGCGTTTTTTTCAAGCAGCCAAAAAAGAGAGAAAGAGAGCAGTTTTCGCAGTGCAAAATTCCAGCCCTAACAGCCAACTTTCAAATTGGATTCCAAAAAAAAAAAAAAAATAAAAAGCTTCAGGTTTCTTCTTGTTCGATTGAGCTGATTTTGACAGCAATATTATCTCATCTCAGTATTTGATTAGGCGACTAGACATACAGTTGGGTATTTGGTTGTGGTAGCCGTGCAGCTTTTCAGTTTTTTGCTGTCTTGATACAGTAGCTTCGAAATTGGTGATTTGGCTCCTTTTAGTTCTCTAGATTTTGGCGGACAAATATTATGTGTTGTTGCTCGTGTTTGGGGACTTTGGTTTTTGTGGCTCAATTTTGGAGAATCAATATTGTAAGCGTCTTGTGAATATAGTGGAGACTTTTGGGATCTCCGTGGTTATTTTACTTCTCACAGTTCGAAAAGTGTTTTCCACGTAAATCTGGTGGCTTGGTGATTGGTTTATTATTGCCCCATTGTTATATTTGTTTAGTTGAATTACTTGCTGCCTACTATCATATTGCTTGGGTTGTTTGTCTTCTCTTGGTCAATCTTGTAACGACCTGTTTAGTCCGTTTGTGAGCAGTCATATTTTAATTTCTTCTGGAAAACAATAGGCTGAGACGACGGACACCACGCGGACCGTCATGGGCGCGCGGACCGTCGCAAGGTGTCTCGTTTCAAAACACTTGGAAAATCGAAATTGGGTACTGAAAATCGACTCTCTGAACGTTCGTTACGAAATGGTAGGACGGTCGTCACAAAGTCTTCAGTGAAATCCAGTTCCTTGCCCTTCGACGGACAGCAGGACGGACCGTCGTGAGGCCACGTACAGGCTGCCGTCACGGGCTGCGTAATTCCAGTCCTGGGGTCTGATTTCTTTAATTTTTTAAGGTACGTTTTGGACTATTCCTACTTTATGATTATAAATTGTAGAGAGGAGGTAAAGTTACATGAGGTCTAACATTTACTTTGGGGTTAGAAGAGGTAACCTTTAAGTTTAATTAGTGGTTTTATATTGCATCTTTCATTCTTATTATATACTAATTAGGGTAAAAGAAAGAGGGTTTGAATAAAAATAGAAAGAATCAGAGAGTCAGAAAAAGAGAAGAGAACGAGTAGAGAGAGAGAGAAACAAGCGGAAGCAAAAGGATTTTGAGAAATAGCTTTGTTGATCGCAATTCTTCCATGGTGGAGGTAGGTTTATGTTTTTACACTATTCGTAATAAACTCTTAATAGCGAAATGTATGTGTTGGGTATAATTCTGGTCTTCTTTATGCTTAAATTGTGGTGTATGCATGATGTGATTTTAATATATGATTTGTGATGATACAGCATTATGAAGCTTTAACATCTCAAATCTTGATAATAAACCTAATCTCTTGTTAATGATGATGCGCTTGGGAATAAACAAGGCTTGTAATGCAACTAAGTGATGAGATTCTGACGGCCTGTATAAAAGCAAGGTCTTGATATTAATAGAATGATGATTAGTGGACGGAGTGTCCACGTACCGACACTAGAATTAGTGGGACGGGTGTCTCACGAACCGACACGTAGATGTAGGGGATCGGAGTGTCACGTACCACACCATAGAATTAGTGGGACGGGTGTCCACGAACCGACACGTATATGTGGGGACGCAGTGTCCACGTACCGACACATAGAATTAAGTTGGACGGGTGTCACGACCGACACGTAGGATGTTAGGGGATCGCAGTGTCTCACTCTCGGACACATTTGAATTAGGGGATCGAGTGCCACGTTCCAACAATAGTAGTAGGTGGATCGGAGTATCACGTGACCGCGACTTTGCAACAGAATTAGGGTAACATATAAAGATAAGTGAATTCTTGAAAGTCATGCTACAATTCATTACTCCATCTAAAGAACATGTATCCCACAAGAGTATGGTAATGAGGGCTTGAGTCCCAATAGAATAGGATCGGTGATTTATAAATGATGTTTGTACTTGTTGCTACACATGTTAAGTAATATTGTTTGATTTTATGATATTAATCGCGAGTGTGTTAGTGCTTTTTATTTTGGTTGGCCGATTATATCTACTCAGTACTGTGGTTGTACGCCCCCTATCTTTATGTTTTCCTTCTTGTATACTTGTTCGGTATGCACAAAAAACGTAGCCGTCATCTTCGACTCAACAGTCACCTACGATGCCAGTCTACCGTCACAAAACCCAGGATCTACAGGGTTGCGCGATGCGTCTACTTGGACCTGGATTCTCCAGTCTTCATCATGTCTGATGCCCTTGAAGTTCAGGCATAGACTAGAGCCGTTTATTGTTTTAATATCTTCTTAGAATACTGTTAGTTTAGTAAATTGATTCTGATGGTGTCTGTGTGATGACTTTCCAGATTTTGGGGAAATAATAGATGTTAGAATTTAGAAGTTATTGAATTGGATTCCTGATTATTTTGAGTTTTAAGAAGTCTTCCGCCTTGCTTTATGTTGATATTTAAATCGAAATGAAGGTTAGATTGGTTGGTTCGCTCACATAGGAGGGTAAATGTGGGTGCCAGTCGCAGGCCGGTTTTGTGGTCGTGACAAAATCAGAAGGTAGTATAGGACTTACTGGGTATTCTCCTTGTTATCCTGTCAGACATTCTTTGTTAGTGGGGGGAGGCCATCTTGTATCTTTCCCAACACAATGATACGGTAAATTTGTTTGATTTACCTTATATATACTTCTTGAGTTTAACTTTTTTATACTACTTGTACAATTTAACATGCTATACCAAATATTTTTAGCAAATTAGTTAGTACTATTTTTAAGAATTTGCAAATTAACAGTGTTTCTTATTAAAATTTATTACTCTTTTCTCTCAATTTATGCGACATTTTAAAATTTGAGATTCAAAGCAAGTTATCAAATTTTATTGACGGATTTTGACATATATCTTTTAGACTGCTATGCCACTTGGCATGTTTGTCAATTTATCGGTGACGTTGATGTCAACTACAAGATTTTACATATTTCAAATGGGTGATAATAATATTCGGTATTGCTTATGGTCGCTGGTGCTAATTTTATGGCATTTTGACCTAAGTTTTTTTCAAAGTAATATTTTGGACAATTTTTTGGCAAAATAATGTTGTCCCTACAATTGCTATTATTTTGGCAAATATTTTTAGACTAAATTTTCAAATCGCTAGTTTTTTTTTTAATATTTGGGCCCCAATCTCATTATTTGGGGATTTTTTTGAAAATTAAATTTTAACCCAACCAACTTTTATATTTTTACCAAAACCCCTCTATAGTAGTTGTTTGCGTTGTATTACATACCTTTTTTAAAACGTGGAACACCAAAATATTGGCAATGACATATTTATTGTAAATAATTAAATATGATTTGATTGTTGATGAAAATGTACTGAAAAATTTGGCTTAAGGTAACAAAGTCATGGTGCTTTTGTATACTTCACGATGTATGGCATGATGTTTTGTTGCACGCACTGCCAACTTACCACCGACATTGCTCTAGTTCATTGGACACTTTTTTTATTGTTTTGTAACGAACATCAATTGACTTGTATCAACTTCAGTTTAGTTTTATATAGTTTTTTAAAAATGTATGGGTAATGACATCATATTTTTCTAAAAGGTGAATATATTCCATTCTATGGCAAACACTGTTGAATTGTCATCACCAAACTTTTCACTCCATAATATTTGCCAAACGAATATTTAAAAATCTATGGCCAACGCTACACTAGTAACAAGTGAAATTTCAGAAAATTTTGTGCTAGAGAGTGTATGATATATTAAATTAACTCAAAATTCACCAAATATTTACCTCCAAGAGATAATGTTACTTGCACATTTGCAATCCTCGTTTCCAATCCCGTCAAATTGAAAAAATTTCAAGATGGTTGTTGGTAACATGAAACTACCTTATGATTTATTATTAACAAAACTAGCTAGCTTTTCACTTATTAGAATAGTTGGCATCAATATTGTATTAGAGTGTTCTTTCTTCTTCCATCTATAATATATCCTTTTTATTATTTATCAAATGTTTTCTATTGAAAAACTAAAAAGATAAGTTTGTGTCAAAGTTTTTTATCATCTTGGGATGAGGTTTTTTCACAGGACTTTTGTCATAATAGTGTCATCATCATAAACTTAATTATGATTAATCTTCTAAATGTATAAGGTTAAATCCTTTTAATTATATCGGCAAACGGAATGGGGGAAGACGGAGGAAGGGGTAGGGGGGGTGTCGTAGCGAGAGGGAAAGAGTGATAGTGGGGAGAGGGTGGGGGGGGATGAGTGAATGAGAGGGACTTATGGTAGCGGAACTTTATGCGAGTGGTTGCGGAGACTACGAGTGGTCATGGTGGGGGTCGGGGCTCTTGTGGGGCTGGGGGGGATGGGGGTGTGGGAGGGGAGGTTTGCCAGTTGTAGGGGAATGGGTTGGGGAGAGGGCGTATGTAGTTGTTGTTTTATTTTGTAGTTTTTGGGTTTGTTCTTGCTGAGTGGGGTTGGTCTGCGGTTGGTTTTCTACTTGTGTCCATAGGTAGAAGCAACAAACTTTGAAGTTACACCCGCTGTTGCCTTGCGTGTGGTGTCTCCTCGCGCTCTCTCCCTCTGCGTATTCTCCCGCTGCGAATCGTCCCCTTTCTCAATGCGGATTAATTTTTTCCTTCTGTGCCCGTGGTTCCTGGCAAACTACCCGCAGGACTGGGAGACGGCGGGGCTTGTTTGTGCGATTGTGACGGTGGGTGGGGGGGGGCGGTGTGGTGGAGCGACGGGGGCGTGGAGTATTTTGGTTCCGAGTGGGGCTTGTTGTGCGCCAGGTGGGGTTCGATGAGTGAAGGGTCTTTAATCGGGTTATTCCTTTTAGTGGAGAGATCCCGGCCGTGGGTGGGGTAATGCAGTGGGCGGTATGTTTGAATACCCTTAACTACAATCATTTTTTTTAAAAAAAAAATGTCTATTTAGATTTGGACTATTTCGTCTAGATAAAAATAAATATTTAATTCTCTCAAAATGATTCAACGAATCTTAAATTGGACACAACCTTTAACCACTACCTCACATTTATTTAGACTTATTATAAAATAATATAATTGATGAAAAGTCGTTGGTCATTGTAGAAGCATTAAATTAGACAACTGAATTATGTAACAAGTTCATTGGAATTACTTGATTGCAAACACAATTTTTTTTTTTCATTCACTCTTCTAAAAATAAGGGGAAAAATAACCAAAGTTGTGATATGGAAAAAATAAAGTTGCTTGGTGTTTCACTTAGTCCATTTACTCATAGAGTTGAATGGGCTCTTAAGATTAAGGGAGTGGAATATGAACTTATAGTAGAAGATCCACAAAATAAGAGTCCTCTTCTTCTTGAATATAATCCAATTCATAAGAAAATTCCAGTGCTAATTCACAATGGAAAGCCAATTTGTGAGTCAATGGTAATTGTTGAATACATTGATGAGACTTTTGAAGGACCGTCTATCTTGCCCGAAGATCCTTATGATCGTGCTATAGCTCGTTTTTGGGCTAAATTTCTTGATGATAAGGTAAATTTTTTAAATTTAAGTTACATACATACATATTTTGTGTAAGAAAATTTCATATCAGTAGTATTGATCAATTTGTTAGCAGATTAGTTATTGTTTTTGTTAGGTTATGTATTATACTTCCCCTATTTTAATTTGTTAGGCTTTATTAAAAACTGGAGGAGATCAAATTAAGTGATGTTCAATTTGAAATAAACTTTACATAGATAGAATAAATAAAAAATATTAAAGTCACATTAATTAACAACTTAAAAATTTAGAGAGTATTTGAAAAAAACTTTAAGGTTAATAGAAATGTTCTTTGAATGTAAAGTGGATCTCTCCTTTCCTCGGTGGATGATGGATTTTAGTTGGGGTATTGGATTGTACTAGGTGGGGTAACTGGGGATATCAAGGGGTATAGGTGAGCCTATAGTTTGATCCTCACCCATATGGGACCAGCTTCTGCCAGAGTACTTCCCCCCCGGTGAAAAGGATGAGCGACCCTTGTATGGGGGCATTTTACCAATAGGAGTTTTCGGAGCCAGCGGATTAGTTCCTCGTAGATTTCCGATTCCTCTGCTGGGATTGCTCCCACGATAATTTAGTGGGATCCTAGGCGGTGAATTCTTCTTTTCCCGACCTGCCGAGAGGTCCGGGAGCGGTGGGGTCGTCGGGGGCATCCCCGATACCCTTGCACCCCACCTGAGTGCGTGATTTCAACCCGGATATCACGCCCCCGCTTTCCCTTCTTTCCCCCCTCCTCTCCCTTACTTCCCTTTTTGCTACTTATTCCACCGTACTACCCACCTGCTTCACTATACTCAATTTTATCCTCCGCCCCCCTTTTACCCGCCCCTTACCTTAGACCCACTCCCTCTCCTTTTCCACTCCGGAGAAGCGGGATCTTGGGGGGGGGGGGACTCCGGATCCCCAGTGGGGCGCATCTCCAGACCAGTCCGGCGGATCGTCTCCTCTCCCAGTGGGGGGGGGGGGGATTAGTCAAGGCTCACTTCGAGGCCGCGACGCCTCTAGCGCGGGGGATTTGTTCTATTCCCTTGTTTTTCACAAGCTAAGCTCTAGTATGCGGGGGGGGGGATAGCACTATCCATGACTCCCCAGGATGGGGATCACGATACACCACCGAGTTGATATGCTCGGAATCCTTTCCTTGGAAATACCGTGGGGGGATCTTCATATTAGCTCTTCCCCCCGAATTCCCTTCTTTTCCTCGTATCGTATGTCAGTGGGTCGCTTTCTCATTATCCTTTAATCTCGGGTCTGATGGGGGGGGGGGGGATAGAGTAACTATAAAATAAATAAATTGAATGATAACGAGTAACTATTTAATATCACTAACAGCGTAGAGAACTTTTATTTTATCGGGTAAAGTTAATCTCTACTTATTGTAACCTTATTTCAAGATTACAAATTTCTGATTTTGTGTAGATAACATTTAGACAATCTGATTGTGTGAAATAATTCTGACAATATATATATATATAAGTTAAACTCATGCTTATAATGCGAATTTACTTTTAATGATCTGATTGTGTAAATATTTTTATCGAAACTCAAAATTTAGTGTGTTTTGTAGTGTTTGCAACAATGGGAATGGCTCTATTAGGCAATGAAGAGGAGAAAGAGGAAAGCTAAAGGGAGTGTGGTGAGTTGGTGAAAATCGTGAGAATGAGCTCAAGGATTAGGAATTTTTGGTTGGAGATAAAATTGGATTTGTTGAATGCTGCAAATTATTGGGCATTTGGATGGGGAATAATTGAAGAAGCCTCTTGGGGTTTGTATTTTGGCTGAAAACAAGGAGAAATTTCCCAATTATTATACTTGGAGAGATAATTATATTAATTGCAGTCAAGTCAAAAAATATTTACCTTCGAGAAATGAATTATTTTCACATTTTCAATCTAGATTTCACTCTGCATCAACTACTAAATGAACAACCTCTCTTGTCAAATTTTAAGATTTTGTGCGGTTGCAACAAAATGTTACTTGTTGGCTAATAAAAGTTATGTTTTTATTACCCCTTTCCAAGATAGTGCACTACTCTATCGAAGCACTTTAATTGTCGTTTTTATTAAAGTAGAATATTTAGAGTTTGTTTTGATTGACTTTATTATTTTTGATTTATAAGTCCGAAGTCACAAGGTAGAATTTCTAGCTTATGTTTTTTAATTTATTTTTGTTATCTTTTACTTAAAAACAAGTGTTTATGTGTATTTTAAATTCTATTCAAACACTTTAAGAGTGATTAAGAGCTATTTAGCTTTAAAATACCTAATCTAAATCTAATTAGCAAAAAAACACTTGAAGCCAATAAACATATACTTAATTAGCATAGAAATAATGTTGAGCACATACATATACTTTAAAATTTAAATTACTTAGGGTCGTTTGATCATAGATTTTCAAATAATATTTAGGGAGAAATTTGGCAAATAGTGTTTGTTAATACAATTTGTTATTATTTGGAAAATATTTGGCAAATATCAAAGTTCTCAAATATTAATTTTTTTTAGTATTTAGGCAAAATCTCATTATTTGGGACTTTTCAAAATTAAAAATTTTGCATTCAAACTTTTTATCTTTTACAACACACCCTCTATAATAATGTTACGGTTTTTGATACATAATTTTTTAGTGAAAAATCAAAGTAGTGATGAAATATTCAGTGAATATGTTTTGTCTACTTCACAGTGTAAGGAAATGATGCTTGTTGCACTCCAAATTACCACATTACTCGAATGTCATGGATACTACTTGTTATTTGTTGTAACGAAGATCCAATTGACTTGTTACAAACTTATTGTTAGTTTTGATAGTTTTGAAAGCTTATTGGTAGAAATTAATGAAATATATTTCCCAAAAACTATGGTCAACCACATGGTGAAACTTAACCCAAATAATATATGCCAAGAATATTTGAAAATCTATGGCAAAATACTAGCTTTGATTAACGGTCTTTTACTAATCAAGGAGAGATAAAAGAGATTATATTACCAACATGGGTCGTGGTGCACTTCTAGGAGTGTTTCATTCTTAATGAGAGATCTCAAATTTGAGTCATGGGTTATAGGAGAAAAGAAAAGAAAAGCCTGTTAGAAGTGTCCCCTCAGAGGGGCCCGCACGCGTGATCAAAATTGTCAAAGCTTCAAATTTGACTACAGCCAAATTGAGAAAAAAGAGGTGATTATTTATTGAAGAAAAAAATTATAATTTTAAAAATAATTATAATAAATAAATCTAGATAATAGCAAAGAAGAAGACATTTTGTAAGTATTGTATAAAGTAAAAATATAAGAAGTGAAAGTGATCAAAGAAAGTAAATTTATCATATGAGTTTTTCATCCAATGGTACTATGATAGCAATATTATTTATATTTCAAAAGGAACATAATCAAGGTTGGCACAAAAAATATTTAAACGATTCGGACTGTAAATTAATATTCAAGCAAAAGAGCCAACAGATACGAAATGATATGCAGAAAAAAATGGTCAGAAGACAGACCAGTGTTAGAAAGTATGTAAACATACTCTCTTAAAATTGGTTGTTAGATAAAGTATATTTTTATTAGTTAATGATATTTTTAATATTTTTTTCATATACAGAATTGATTTTTTTTCATGAGTCAAGCATAAAATTATTTTTAATTTTGGATAACAGTAAAATTTGACTCTAGAACCTCCATACTCTGATATCATGTAGAATTTGCATATCTAGGATTAGAGAAATTAAGAATTACATTCATACCATGTTCAAATATATCATCAACTCATCTAAAATCTCAAGTTATTATAGAAAGGTGAAAGTATATTTTTATTAGTTAATGATATTTTTAATATCATGCGTGAATAAATATCGTGAATAAATTTAAAATTTGTAGAAGAATTGAGTTGCCCTGGAGGAAACTCATCTATGGGTCAGAGGTGTCACGACCCAAAAATGGACGTGATGGCAATAGTCGTATGCCCAAAACGATAGTTAGCCTAAAAACTTCAACCATTACAATGAAAGTGCGGAAAAAAATTATAAGTAACTTAAAAAATCCTCAAAAATACCGGGGTAGTCCACGTTGTACAAGCCTCTAAAGTATTTACATTGATTCAAAAGAAAAACACTCAAGTCTCAAAGAATTGTTTCTAGAATAGAACAAGATTCAGAATAAGGAGAAGAAAGTCTGCTGCGATGGAAAACAAACTACCTGACAAATCTCCAAGAAACCTCAGACAAGGAGAAGGGAAATATCACAAAGTCCGGGCTAGTAAACCTACAAAAAATTGTAGTAGCAAGGGTGAGTACCAAACACACGGTACCCAGCAAGAAGGTAAAACGTCTAAAACACAAGCTAAGGGGATAAAAAAATAAGGGTACTCCTACCCACCCCCCAACCCGAACCTCTAACACTACACCTGCATTTAAAATCAAACCCAACCTAACAGCTCACAGTTACGTAGGCACGTAGGCTTCCACCAACAAAACAATTAGACAAGACATATCCTCAACAAACAACACGTCAACAAATTTACATTATCCGCAACAACAATACTTTAACAAAATTACATATCCGCAATCACAAGCTCAATATTGATCCAATCAAAAGTTTACGCAAGAAAGAAAGCAATTCAGACGATCAGCAAAATACGATTCAAGTTCACTAATAATAAAGTATGTGCAAGCACTGGAATGCATGTCAAGTAAATGATGCATGTCTGACCTAGTGATTACACACCCGCGTCGCTCAGTCCGGGACCCATGGGGAACATATCTGTCATGCATCTGTCGCGGCGCAGAAACGGAGGCCCTCGATAATAGTAACATCGCGGCGCGCGATACGTCCATCCGAAATATAGTATCCATCGCGGTGCGCGATAGTCCCTCGAAATTGGTTCATCCTCTTAAGTACCATTCTTTCTTCATCAACAAAACACTTGTGTCACAATTCAAGCCTCCAAAATATTGCAGAGATGACAGTTCACACAAATAATGATGGAGAACCATTTTCATAACATCACAACAGTCAAACCAAACAAACATGAAAGTTATATACAACAATGATTTCACAAGCCTTCAACCCTTTCTCAACCACATCACACAAAACAATTAATTGAATTGCCTTTTGTTATTTCCCTTTTTTTTTCATCATTAGCGTAATAAATGTGGGACAAGTCAACCCATCACCAATCGTTACTCCCAAATATATTACCACAAGGAAATACAGCATTTTTAATACACTTAAAAGAGTTTTAAGAAAAATCACTTGCCTCAATTGATCGAACAAATCATTCAGGACTTAGCCTTCCCTTCGTTAAAACTTCCCAAATCAATGCAATCTATTCAAGTACGATTCAAATGAGATTTCTCATTTAACAAACACCTATATTACAATAATCCAATCTTAACCTTAATGACAATAACATGTCAACTCTTCCATTTCTCCAAATTGCAAGTTAGGGTTTTATTTCTAATTTTTCCAAGTATTATGTTTAATAATATTCACCTAATACAATATATCTAATATGTAAGTAGTTATTTCTAATATTATTACACCTTAATTTCGTTTATTACGATAATCATAAGAAGAATTCAAGTTCATGGTGAAACTACAAATCAGTAACTTGCATTCCGAAACGTAATTGATTAAATTACTCCATCTTCATCCTTCTAATTATTGATGAAATATAATTGCTAGTAATCCTTATAAAGAAATAATAAAAAAATTGCAATTTGCCTCTCAATAATCCATAAAACACAAGAAGTGCCTTCTCATTTTTATTCGAACTTTCAAATTTGATGCCAGACATTCCCCACACAACAACTTCACTCTAGTGTCCCCTATCCATAACGAATAAGAACACTACTAACGCACACTTCAATTCGTATTATTTATATACTCAAAAACCACTATACCTTCAATTTCCACCTGTCCTCATATTCTAAACGCTTTCACTCCTCACAATAGATGCAAAATTAATCATTCCCATTGATATAAATTCTCCCAAACCACTTCAATTCAAAACAAACATACCAACCCAATACTAATATAAAAAATACTTAAGCATAAAATCAATTAACGAATTCACTACCCCTGTTCCAAGTAAATCCATCCACAACCTACGGAACACTACAAAAAGCGCTTAAAAAAAAAACTCCAAAATACAATCAACACAAAAAGCCTCAACCCACATCTCTTTGATATACCCTCTTCACTGCAACCTTTAAACAAACACAAAAAAACCACCCATATCAACAAACAATAACAATACTAACTACTAAAACAAATATACCACGACATTTCAATAGACAATAACTTCTCCAAAATACTCAACAGGCACACCACAAAAGAACAACAAACAAAATAAAAAAAGAGAAACAAAAACTTTATTAATTTAAACAAATATATGACTTGTTGTCATTAATTTAATCTATATAAATGTAAATCATCGAATAAACGTCAGCCAACACAGTTATGTCCTTTCATTCTTTATCTAAACAATGTATTTATTAACTAATATATTATGAATATATGCTGATCAATTCAATTGATAAAAAAATATTCAAAAGACGAGCATACTGACCTTAGGGATATGGAGCATTCGTAGTTGTTTTCGCCACCGTTCATTTTCATAGTAATGACTCAAAAATGTAACCCTACTTACTTATTAGTTTAATAAAGCTGGGCTAAGAGGTCCTATAAGGTATTAAATTACTCTGAACTTGACCCGTCAACTAATAAATAAATTGTTTAATATATGTATAAGTAATTAATGATAGTTAAATACAATAGTTAAAATTTTCAAATCAACTTCACCAACTAATTCAAAGATACTGGGGTAACTATCGATATGTGTAACAATTAAAATTTCGATAAATTAGTATTTGTTTTTTAAAGACTTTCGAGTTCATTACACAGAGGATGTACGTACGGCAGTCGTTGAAATTTTGGTATAAAGGGGACCCCTAGGTGATGGCAAGGAGGTACAAAGGGAAACCACTCCACAAACCAAACTCAACGACTATATAATATAAGTAGATGTAGAGAGCATTAAAAGAATTTAATTTTATTTTTTATATTAAATAAAATTATCATAAAAATTGATATTGAATAACACATTTTAACTAATATATATTAACTATGATAATGTATTTATCGTCTTTAAATTTTAAATTCATTTCTTTTCGAAGTTTTATTATGTTTATATGTCTTCACTATTCCAAAGTAGTGGAGTATAATTTATCATATAAATTCTCATTCAATTGGAAATAAATGTTTTGTGTCTTGGTACATTTCAAGCTTAACATATTCAACATTGGCTGCCAAATAAAAATACTACTGGCTGGGCTATATAATTGTAATATTCAAACAAAACGTTATATATATTTGTAAACTTTTTGTCTCAGACACTCACATGTGTGACCAAAAGTCTACAAAATTGTATTCTAAACAATATAAAATCATCTTTTTTAAAAATTTGTAAATTGAAATTTTTGAAAAAATTAGTATATAGATAATATTTATAATATATAGATATATATTATATATATATATATATTTCCCATGGAGTGCCTACGGTTATAGTCTACTCGTCCTCATAACCATCCATGTTGGGAATTGAAGCAAGAAGTTTATACACAGATTCGATCAATTTAGTAATTTTTGTTCAAATAATAATTTATATTAAAAGGTCTTTTAATACTGCTCAGATAAGAAGAAATATCTAATAAGCAAAACCAACTTAATAAATTATTTCTTAATAATAAAAACATGAAAAAGTCTAAAATAGTAACAATTAAAATAATACCCAGGGGGTAAACTAATACTATATTTGACAAATAAAAGTATTTTTTAAAAGTAGGAAAAAAGAAACTTGGAGCAATTACAATAGGACAGTTAAAATTACTTTTTTAAATACAATTAAAAAGCTTCTTTCTTTTGTCTTATTTTACGTGTAATCGTTTAATTTAATATAATTTTAAATTGTAATCTAAAATAATTATAAGATATTTGTGTATTAAAAGTTAAAAGAAATTCCAAAATTATATTATTTTTAATTATTATTAATATGACTATTTTTTAAAGCAAAACTAAAAAAAAAGAAAGTAAGTCCCATATATTAGTCAAAAAAAAATGTTAGAAAAAAATAATTCCATGATAATTGCAAAAGACAAACTAACCACTAACCCATATAATTTTTTTCCTAAGAAGGAAAAAAGTCTAAAATAAAAGTATTCCAAAAGAGAAGTTGAAAAAAGAAATGGAAGAAGTAAAAGTGTTGGGTTTTTGGGTAAGTCCTTTTAGTTTAAGAGTTGAAATGGCCCTAAAACTTAAGGGTATTGAATATGAATTCATTGAAGCACAACGTCCAATAAAAAAGTGTCCTAATATTATCAAGTATAATCCTATTTACAAAAAAGTTCCTGTATTTTTGCACAATGGAAATCCAATTCCTGAGTCTCTAGTGATTCTTGAATATATTGATGAAAATTGGAAAGATGACACATCTCTTCTACCAAAAGATCCCTATCAAAGAGCCATAGCACGTTTTTGGGCTAAGTTTATCGATGAAAAGGTATGTTTTTGAATTTATTCGATTAAAAACACATCTGAAAATTATCATTTTTTTCACGATTCATTAGTATTATTATCATCTGTACTCTTTTTCTACAAGAATTATAGGTAATTCATGTCTAGTTGAGTAGATAATACTTTTTCTGTGTCATATTAGTTGATTACCTTTTATTTTGTACGATATTTGAGAAATTATAACTAAGTTTTATGAAGTCAAGATCTAAGTGTTTTTTTGTGAAATAAGATATTTTTGCAGAAAGTAAAATCATTTTCCAGAACAAATATCTAAATATTTTCCATTAAAAGGGATACTGAATTCTGAATTTTAGTGGTGTTGGATACGAAGACAAAGTTATTACCAAATATACCCTTTTATTGAAATAAAAAAAAATATCTTGTGCTCTTTTTGGTGGAAAATTTTCTTATAAAATAATTTTATTTGTGGAAAATATTTTCCTCTCTACCAAATGTGGCCGGACCTTGAAATGTTTTCTTCCCATTTAATCCTCTAGTTTTAATTTTTTTGTCTTGAATTTTCCGATTTTAACTTTTTATGTGACATCTTATGGTGTCTTGAGACCATAGTGTTAAAAACATTTTTGTACATTCTAGTCAAGATTAAATTTTATTTTATTTTTAAGATTAACATTGGATAATCGCTCCGTTCACAATTGTTTGTCAGATAAGATCATTGGTCATACATTTCCCTCATTGTAAATTTGATACAATGATGTAATTTGGCTAATATAACTCTACTGTGTCAGGTATATCAAAAGTTCACATAATTTTTCAATTAAACAAAATGGATTAATTATTAAGGGCAAAGTTGAAAAAAAATAACTAATTATTTCTTGATTGTTTAAATTGACAATTAATATTTGACATTTATTTTTATTAGTCTGTCAAACAATTATAGACGGATGGAGTAAATAAATTGAATCTGAATGAATATCATAATAATGATAATGATCATTTTCAATTTCAGTGCTTGCCAGAGATACTGAAACTTTGTTATGACAGCAATTATGAAGTAAAGGTGAAAGCCATGGGAGAACTTCAAGAGCTACTTAAACTACTTGAGAATGAATTGATGAAAGATAATAATAAAATATTCTTTGGAGGAGAAAATAAAGTTGGATATATGGAAATTGTTTCAATTTTGATAACTTATTGGCTTGGAGTTATGCAAGAAGCATTGGGAGTAGACATATTGAACAAAAAGGAATTTCCAAATATATGTGGATGGGCTGATAAGATGACAAGTTTTAGCTTTATGAAGGAAAATTTGCCACCTAGAGAAAAATTACTTGCAATTTACAAAGAATATGCCCAACCACTTGTGCCACCAAATAATGAACTTTATCACACACACAAATAATTGTATTGAAATACTTGAGGAAAAGTTGTGTTTGATTTCACATTGATCGTGTGTGTGTGTGTTTTTTAAAATTTGTATAATTGTTCATCTTGTAATGGTTCAAAGGTGAAATGAAATAAACCATATGTTGCATTTTTATGGTCATATTGCGTTTCTTAAAATTAGGAATTTGAAACAATCAAATAGATTAAAAAATCGAATCGAAAAAAAAAAAAAAACAAAACCCCCAAAAAAAATGGTTAGTGACCCCCATTCCTTGTCCCCTATTGGGGCTATTGGATGATAGGCAACACCCTTTTTAATGATTTATTGATGCACAACAGTACACCTAAGACCATAACACACGTTTACATACTTGTTGTCTTTCACCATTTTTGCTTCTTCATTTTTCTTCTCCTCCTTTGTTTTTGAAGTATACAGAACAACTTTTTGTGTGTGAAGACTTAAAAGCAGAGAATCAAATATATTTAACTTTCATTGCGAATTCAAATATGAAATCTTTTAAATAGGTCATTGATTATGTTTTATTATGAAAATTAAAAATGACAAATTATTTGTAGGAGAAATATAATAGACTGTTTTATAAAATCAATTGAATAGTTGTAGGTGCCATTTTGATTTATTTATGAAGTAGTTGTATTTATATATGTATATTTACAGGGTGACATGAACTTTTGTGGGTAACTTTGTAACTACTAGTTTGAATATTTAACATGGTGGCTTTTGTGGCGATATTACAATATTATAAATAAGATATTATTATTCATCATTTGTAGGACACACTTGAATAAGAAGAATTTTTTTTTCATCTACTTATCTTTTCTTCTTTTAGAGGTGAACAAAAGAATTTGAAGACTTTTGATGCACTAATATAACCATAGCTCAAATATGAAGTATAAGCTAAACTTAAAATAAAAATAATTAAAAAATAGGCTTTAGTAGGATTTACACCCTGATCTAAAGGGTGGTGTCTATAACTTCTACTAATAGCACAAGGACAATTCTATGTTTTTAATAGGTGCACTGTTAATTATATTGAAGAAATAATTAGATTAGATGTGAAGTGTTTAAGGGAAAATACATGGGAGATCTATTAGAGGAGATATAGGAGGAATACTAATCTTAACATAAATGGGACTAGGATTAAGGAGAGTACTACTCCGAAAATAGGACTACCGAGAAGTAGACACAGTAAATACTAATATTATTTTATACTATTTATGTGGTAATACGATCTGGTAGATCCCCCTCACGCTGTGAGCTGAGCGGAAGCGAACGGGAAGCTTGGAAATGAGGTCATCGTGTTGTCGGCTCGGGAAGCTGGTGGAAGGAGAATATCATCACGGTTGTTCTTCAGTGGGTACCTAATGCACAGTCATGGTGCCGGCCTGAACTTCATCGAGAACAAAAGAGGACCATCGGGTATCAACATGCCCCTTCATGCTGGTGTGTAGGGCACGGGAAATAATTCTTGGCCACCCGGATGGTGATTGGTTGTCAACACTAGAGAGCAGAACAGGGTGAGTGGCGCGGAGTTCGCGAAGAATATATGTGACCCACATGGTCGCGAGCAAGAAAGAAGAGCAAAGGGCGCGGGGGTATTCAGCTTCAGTCGAGAGACCTTAGGTTGTTGTTTGTGTACACCATGAGATCGGTCGGCCCCAAAAGAAATGAGAAATCCCGGATTGTAGATTTTCTGTCATTTTTATCATTCGCCCAATCTGAATCAGAAAGAAAAAAAAAAAACACCCCGAAGCTCCAAGTCCCCGGGTCGATGAGTAACCCAGAACCAAGGAGTTGCCAAAAAAATGTACATGGAGAATACGTTTTAGATCAATGGTAATTCAGTTCAATTGGTTGATCTGCAGTTGCTGGAGCAACTCGGTTGACAGCAAAACTGGGGGATGTCAGGACGTGGTAATGGGCCAGATATGTAGAGCCCCACTGATGGATGCTGGAAGTGGGTGGTGATATCGGGCAAATAGGGGTCGGCTTCCATTCGTAGGACGAAAGAGACTGCCATCGGTGTTGGTTTTGATTAGTGCATTTTTCCAGTCCCGCTTTACTGTAACAGATCCGGCCATATTTTGACGATGAAGAAACAAGCCGCTTGGCCTGTCCGAGAAACCCATTCCCAGAAAATAAGGTAACGGGCCAAGGTCATTCATTTTGAGGTTAGTATGCAAGCTTGCTTTACCATGAAGGGAATATTGATTATATTGAAGTGTTAAGGGAATACATGAGAGATATATATGGAGATTAGGAAGGAGTCCTAATTTAATAGGACTAGATTAAGGAGGATTAATCCTATAGGACTGGAGTTAGTAATAGTAAATACTATATTATTGGTAGACTATTTATTTAATACTATCTGTATTATATATATTAATTTTTATAAGTTTTTAAAAAATAATAAATAAATGATATATATATATATTATTATATTATTATATATATAGATATATATGATTTTTTGAAAGTTAGCAGGTTGACATGCAACCCTCCATATAGTGTAGGTCCGCCCTGGCTTCTTCACTTAATATTATATTGTTCTGAGCTTGATTTTATAAGATAGAAGTTGATGTTTTATTTTTGGGAAAAAGGTGTAGAAAATACTTCAATTTTGATCGAAATTTTTGTTATGATATCAAATTTTATGAATGAAATTTTACCTCTGCACTATCTAATAATGTATTTTTAAGTTATATATGTGTCCACGTAAAATCATAAATATTAAATCATTATAAATAGTATCATGTCCACTGGAGACATATATACCTTTAATATACACTATTAAATAGTGCGGAGATAAAAGATCCTCTATAAAATTTTGTGTCATAGCAACAATTTCGGTTGAAATTGAAGTATTTCTTCAGTCCATTTTCCCTTTATTTTTCATGAAATCAATTAGAGTCATTTTTATTTTTTTGTGAAATATTAACAAAAAAAGGTGGTTTTTTAAAATTTTAATTTGGAAAATACTAAAAATTTTGAAAAAGAAAAAGAAATTAAAATTTTATGACAAGACATATTTTATGGAGTTTAACTCTAAAAAGATTTTTTTTTTAAAAAAAAATAATTTAATTACCCTCTTAAATTTTTAGAAATTATATTCACATTTTCAAAAGTATATAAAGTATATAAGTATATTGTTTAAAACATTTAAATTATATAAAAGCTTACTCAAAATCATTAAAAATAGCATATAGATAGATTAAAACAAATAGAATATATAAAGCAGGATTGATTTGGGAAAATAAAATAAGATATTGTTATTTTAGTGCCACTTAGTCTTCTACCCAAAAGTTCATGGATGGACAAAGTATTGCCCCTCTTATTGAAAGAGATTTATTCCATGTTTTTTTTAGACCTAAGATGTAACGACTCTTTTGGTTGTTTTGAGTACTAAAACTTTTTATTTCATAAATATTTTTCGATAGATTTTAAATGGACATTTTGAAAAAAAATATTAATAATTAGAAACTATGAAATGAATGGGATTGTTTTACTAATTACTAGTTAGTGATAAAGAAAAATAATAGTTAAAATAACAAAGGGTCAATTGACCACTTTTTATATTGTAAATTATATAACGAACTAGGGAGGTAATAACTAAATGTACAAAAGAAGGACAAAAATTTGGGAGAAATAGTAGTTCGGCACATTTCTGGAAAATGGGTGAAGGGTCAGTGCAAGAATCGATCATTATTATGAATATTATTGTTATTAGAAGGAAAGTGAAAAGAGATTTAGCTGTGAAATTTTTGAAGAAGAAAGAAAGAAAAAGGAAAGGAAAACGTTATATAGGCTTCTTATTGTTAGGTGCTACTGCAGAACAATAGGGTAATTGAAAAATAAGGATATTCATTAAATTCTAGGAAAGTTTAATCACAAAGGTTAAGGGAATTAGGTGCCCAGTATTATAATGTAAAAATCTACAAGGAATTGAAGTTATAGTTTGTTGCAGTGTGGCTTTTTTCTTTTATTTATTTTAACTAAATGGTACGAAATAGTTATGGGACAGTTTGATCAAAAAACTGAAAGTGCCCTAAAAAATATTTGATATTGGTTTCTGGGGCAAAATCAATCACATGATTTGTTTGGTTTGATTCGTGGTTGAGGGTTGGTTAATAGAAGTGCAGGCTTTCACTTAAAACAATTTCTTTCATAGTTATCTGTTATGAGTAATGTTTTTTATTATATTGAGATTGATGAGGAAATTAGGGTATTAAAGTATTTTTAAATTTATTAAGTTTATGCTAATTGGAAGAATTTAGACTTACCTTTAGGTTGAACTTTAGAAAATTGATTATATAATTAGTGACTTTTTGGAATCTAGGCGAGTGAACATAGAAGTGAATTGAGTGTTTATAGATTCGTTAACTTACCAAGTTATACATAGTATATGCTTGATCGATTTGGAAACATTCGGAGGCCAATAAGGAAAGAAGGACATTGGAGAAGTAGTTGTTTGACTTCGATTCCTCGGTAGAGTAGTTATGGTTTTATTTCTATTGATAGATAACTCTCAATAGTGATTTTGATATGTATTGAGTGATATTGTAAAGCTACTATGTACTTGATTGTGTGGTTGAATGTTGATTGTGTGGTCTGTGCTTAAAACATTATGAGACGGTGGTTGAATTTCCAATCTGAAATCTCTCTTATTAAAAATGACTCTTGAATAAAGAAGGCTTGATGGAAATTAAAATAATGAGATAATTGGATCGAGAAGCCGTGTCACGTTCCGACACGATATTATGGGACGGCCAGTGTGTCACGTTGCGAAAACGGTATATGGGATCGGAGTGTCACGTTTTTTTTTTTTTCCGACACGATACATTAAAGAAAAGGAATCTTGAATTAACTTAAGTACCAAACTCAAAGACCTATCCCAAATGAGTATGGTGTGGAGGCATGAGTGCCTCATAGTCATAGGTGTGCTTTGATATTGTGAATTGATGGTGTACCTATTATGGTGTGGTTGTTCAATGGTTTTCATTGTTGTTGTTGCAACCTGTTAATATGTAGTTGATTTTATATTATTATTCAATGTTATTGTTTCATTTTTGAGTTGGAAGGCTGATATACCTCCTTAATGTAGGTGGTCTTGTACGGACCCCTACTTGTATTTCTTCTTTGTTCTTTATGGAGTGAAGGCAAGTGTACCATAGACTTCGGAATCGGCCCTCAGCTCAAACGCCCCCACCCCCATATCAGTCTCCAGCACATCAGAGTTCAGGGTGGGGTTGAGCGATTATTTCTAGCCGTGCTGGATTTTCTCATTCACGTCTGATGTCTTTGAATTTCAGGACATGGACCATCTTTTTTTACTTATTTTGGTTTCTTAAATACTCTTAGACTTGGAAATTTAGGATAGATGTTCTTGATGGTGAGACTTCAGATTTGAGGATAATAAGTGTTAAACTTTAGAAGTTATTAATTGGTATAAGTTTTGGATCTTCCGCATTATTGTTGGTTATTCATAGTTGAACTATGATAAATGTTGGGGATTTAAATTGTTGTTTCGCCACCGAGTAGGTTAAGTGTGGGTGATTACTCACGATTCGTTGTGGATCGTGGGACATAAGAGGAGGGAAAATATAACCCCTTATATATAGGAAATAGTTTAGACAAAATAAAGGTTTATACTTGGTCCAAAGTTATAATGAGAGGGGTGGTAGATTTTTGAATCCAAAAAGTTAATGAGGTTGACCTTATTTTCGTGATCGATAAAATAGGTTCACGAATACGAAAAAATATTTCTTAAATATATATTTTATCAGTTTAACTTTTAGGTTCTTAAAATAAATCATTAAATTTTAAAACTTATAGGACAAAAATATATAATACTTGTAGTTTTAAATTTTAATATGCACATTTGATTTAATAATATATAAAAATTACATTGCTAAATTTTTTAGGAATTTTCAATCAAACAAACTTGAAATTTTTTAAAATAATAGAAAATGAGTTGAAATGTCAAAAGTATAACTGATAACCACTTGGAGAGGTGTTACTCAAAACAGAAGATAGATATAAGATTTAAATTTATATTCTCATTTAGAGAGGTGCACTAGATCATCATCATATTATTATATGATACTTGGGTTCAAACATCTATATTTAGATATATTTTGTAAAAAAAATTATAACATTACTACATATGATCTAGACAGGGAGCATGAGTTCACGTGAAGCCACAACACCCCCTCTAGATACGCCCCTGCACGTACACAAATACTATTCTAGTACTGGACAATTATATTGAAAAAGAGATTTGTAGTTGTAATGAAAAAACTAGAGGAAATAGTCATTTTTGGAAATAATAAAAAAATTCTAAAAAATTAATTAAGTTAAAAATGAGTTTTGGGTCAACTTCAAACAACCATAACTCCTAACTCAGAATGATTTAGGTGTACTTCCAGATATCGTAAAAATGATCTTGGAATTATCTTTCCAACGCCACTGAATTTGCACGATTTCGAGTTTGAAGTTGAATTGTTCGAATAAAGAAAATCTCGAATTTTTGAAGAGTAGTTTAGTCTTTTTCTCACCCAATTATTTTATTTATTTTCAGGAATTTAATTCGGGTCAAAACTGAACTTGGCCAGTTTACGCTTTTTAAAATTAAGTTAGGATTTTGAGAAAACGAAAAAGAAGAGGGGAAGGAGCAAGAATCGCCAATTTCTTCAAGAATCGCTTGTGGATTTTGTCAAGGGGTAATCCTTACTAGGTACGTGAGATCACATAGCGTTGGGTTAGTTCACCCACACCACCAATCATGATTCAATTCAGCAAAGTTGTATTATTTTGAAAGCAAATCTTATGAGATTTTTGATGAAATTCATTTGAAATATTGTGGGTTCTTGCTGTTAAAGTTTCTTGAATTTGATTCATAGTTTTTAGGAGTGTTTTCGAGTAGAATCTTACATTTTTTTATGGTTTAAAGTTAAAAAACAATGGAGAAAAATTGAGTTTTCTCAGTACGAGTCTCGGGTGCCGCGCCAGCCAAAGCGCCCCACTTTAGTGTCTGAAGTTTGGGCTCTGGGGCGACGCACTAGCCAGAGTGTCACAACTTAATCTTTGAAGTTTGGGCTCTACCGCCTCCCGTCGCTCAGAGCGCCAAGGACGCCAATAATTCTCATTCGTCCCTCGTCTTTAGGACGCCAATAATTCTCATTCGTCCCTCGTCTTTCCATACTAGTTTCTTAGCAACGTATTTATATTTTCTAGTTGAATTCAATACTCCTATTAATAGTTAAAAGGGTTGAAAAGAGGAACCCCCTCGCGCCGTCGTTGTTGTTGTTTGGCTTTGGCTTTGGAAAATGATCGATCGAGAGATTATGTTTTAGACAAAGTTTGTTTTAGTTATTTATTTAATTAAATTAAATTAAATGAAAAAAATATTTTCAATTAATTAGTTGATAATAGAATTGTCTCCCGTTATTTAATTGAAACTAATCGAAATGTTTCAACTTTTTAGTTGATTAACCCAACTCGATTCGGATTCGCACGTGACCCGTTTGATTTAAAATTTTCTCGTTTTATTTAAATTTCCCTACATGACTGTTTTGAAAGGTTGCAAACTTCTGAGAACAGTCATTACCATTTGAAAGGTTGCCAAACTTTCATGAATGGGTTGTGTGGATTTTTCTGAAAG
Source organism: Solanum habrochaites (assembly GCA_027704765.1). Lineage (NCBI taxonomy): Eukaryota > Viridiplantae > Streptophyta > Magnoliopsida > Solanales > Solanaceae > Solanum > Solanum habrochaites. The sequence goes on along the minus strand of JAKWJA010002497.1, from coordinate 4,595,305 downwards.
GGTTGCAACCTTTAGAATTGTCCTCTGCCTATAAGTACCTTCACTTTTCAGGGAATTTTTCCTTACGAATTTGTTCTGGTCTATTCTTCTTCTTGCAACCAATAAATTACTGTTCTTGTATTTTACTTGTTGTTGATTGGTCCGTTGACACCAGAGTTTTTTGGTTAACTATACTGGTGATTTAAGATCATTTACCCTGGGGAGGTTCATATTTCCAAATCAAAACCTCGATAGTAGAGGGGAAGAATTTCCCAAGGAGACACTATGAGTTCAGTGGACTTGATCTTTTCCTGTTAGAATTTTTCCAGATTCTGGTACATTACAGATTTTAAGTTTGTTCTTAATTAATTTTTTTTCATCTCTTGTACTAATTCAGTAAACTTTGGTTACTTCGTGTTTCTACAAAGTTTTATCAAAATCAGTAATTCTGTTTTTTTAAACACAGATAAAACACATTTATCTAAGCATCCTAAGGATATTTGCATTTAATGATACTAATTCGTCAATCCAACTAATGAAATATTATTGATTGATACAAGTTTAGTGGTTAGAGGTTGGTTGGTCGGGTTAACCAACAATTCATCACATCTATATATATGTGTGTTGGTTTTTTTCCCTTATAATGGATCTTTTTTTGCAGGTGATGAAATGAGGGATAATTCTAGAGGGCCTAAAGCCCATGAATTGAGAATACTTACTCCATTTTCTACCATGGGGTGTGATATAGTATTTTATAAAATTGACTTTATTGTGTATGTGATGATTCCATAACTTAAAGGTGATTTATGTTAAGCTAGATTTTATGAAATAATCTACGTGGTAAATGAGTGAATGCCTTTTATGAAATATTTGGATAATTGTTCTAAAATATTCATGAGATTTAAGGAGTCTTGATTATTAAAGTATTTTGCTAATATATTGGGGGATTTGTATAATATTAAGGAAATAATTTGTGTTGTGGTGATGTCAACGGGTGTACATATAGTTCAAGTGTATTTCATTTTGTGGATATTTATTATTTTATTATTTTACAAGGTAGTAAATTCAAGTTAGAAGATAATTGATCGTTAAGTATATATTTCATTCTTTTGTGTAGATATTATAACTATTCTTTTGTATTTGTATTTGTTTTTGAGGGGTTTGTTGGTATTTTAGTTAATGGATGGTGATGCAAAATTAAATATTCATTCTCCTGAATTAATTAGGTTCATTTTTTGTGAATTAAAATTTGAAATTTAGTCAAGTTTCATGCTCCAATTTAATTAGATTCATTTCTAAAATTAAAGTCGACAGTTTTTTTCTTTTTTGGCGATCTAAGTCTTTCAAAGTGCAACAAATTACGGCTATCTCTATCTTTAACAGAGGGTGGAGCAAGGTGAAATCACTGCATTTTCGTCGACTTTATATATTTATTAGAAAATTTAAAAAATATTATGCAAATTAACTTGTGAATTTCTAAACGAATTGATTTAAAAATCTCAAACTCCTAATCTTGATTCCGCCTCTAAATTTATCAGATCAAAATTGCAAACAATATTTGTTACAATTTATGAAATATGTACGTTTAATTTCAATATGGTAGTATAGTGCCCGCCGTGATTTGTAGTTGTAGATCAGGCTTGACATATTTATTAAGAGAAATATAATTGACGATAACAATTTTCTATATGTTTTTCTAAATCTGATTATTTCAATATGAACTTTTTAATTAGAAAAATAAAAAATTAATGTAAAATAATAAAACATGAAAAATAAAATCATATATTAAAAATGTCTATAATTTTTATGATGTGCTCCAATATCAAAAAATGGAAACTAACCCTAAATCAGAAAGGTAATTCCTTCATCAATTATTTTTACCAACCATCATAATTTCCATTATACATGAGACATACCATGTGATCTTCCAAACAACTTGTACCAAGTTGGATTATAATTATATTCAAACCATTAAAAATATAAGACATAAGTGATCATAGATGTAATAAATACAGAAGACATTTGTTAATCTACTAAGATAGATATGTGATTTCATAATGTTTTCTCATTCTATACAAGGATAATTTAATTAAAAACTGATCATATGTAACAGCTAGCCATGTGGTATCTATATCATCAACTTGGTACATTAATTCAAACAAGTTGGTGTAGATTGGATCTTGGACTCATAAATATATTTTTTCTAATACTATATGGCAAAAATCAAAGATTAAAAAATTTAATCGTCTCACATGACATGTTGAATTTTGATCTTACCTGGAATTTATCAAAGAGTTGAAAATTGTTCATGTGAACTTAGGAAGTCTAACAAAGAAATGTAAAAAACATTTTTTTTTCTCGTCCAAAAAGCATATAGGGTCAAATTTACTATTAACTTTGTAAATAGTATAATGGATGATAAAAAAAAGGGTTTGATTTCGCATATAAGGAAGCGCGCATGTATACACACTTATAAGTATTTCCGGCTCAAAGATCAGAAAACGTCTTTCATTTTCCACCCCCTTAATGGTACTCATCTTTTAATCCTTTAAACTTTTTAAGAGGGTAAACAAATCATTTATACTTAATATTTATTTCAAAATAATAATGGTTTACTAATGTTTGAGTCAAAAAAATAAAATTAGAATGTAATTAAGGGAACGAAACAAGGAATGGAGAAGGAAGCGAGGGGGGAACGAGGGGGGAGGAAGGGGGGGGGGGCAAAGTGGAGGGCAACGGGGGAAAGGGGCGAAGGGAGGAGGAAGGGGGTGAGGGCGCAGGGACAAAGAACAAAGAAGGGGGACGGGAATATACAGAGGTGTTATATATAAATTAATATTATTATTAATCAACATAAATATCAAATGTGAGTTAATTTTTATGTTCTAAATAATCGTATACCTTTACTAATACACGAGATATTTATTACCTCACAACAATATTATAAATATAAAAGATAATACTATCCAAAAAAGGTCCATCTCATTTGGCATTTGAAAGTAAAGAAATTACACGTAAAATCCTTAATCTTATTCGAAAATGGTGTTCATATTTAACCAAACAAAACCTGATCAGTGCTTGTGAAAATCTGGATCCTTAACAACAGTCACTGGGCAGGTCGCAACAGACAATACATAATTGGTCACACTTCCCAAGAATATCCTGTTTTTAGCAAAAAGATAAATATCCAAATGTTAATAACGATACACATCAATATACAAAATTGAACCAAAATACGTAATTAGATAATGATATGATAAGTAAACCTTTCTCCAACCTCAAACTTAACTTGTGATAGAAAATTTATCCAAATTAATAAAAATTATCAGATCTTCGTTAAAAAGAATTAATTACCTTTGGAGAGTACTGAGTCCTCTGCTACCCATAACCAAAGAATTCAACTTCAGATGTTCAACAGCGAACATAATTCGCCTAGCATCTCCCCAATATCATTAAAAAATTTTTTTATTCTATAAAAACTATTAATCCTATCAAACAAATAAAATCATACATGCCAAAATGTAGTGATGATTGAAAAAATGAAAACTAAACCTCTTTTTGCCTAGTAGCAGTATCAAGCAAATCAAGAAGTTCAATATCAGTCTCCACATCATATTTCTTCAACACCTCAGCCTCCCTAAACTCCACCAATGGAATTAAAGCTAATCCAAACAAAACAAAATCACGATCCGATCCGATCCGATCCAGTGCTAAAATCAGTTCACTTAAAAGATAACTATTAAAAGAAGAGAGATTTAGACTTACGAGAACCAGATTGAGCCCAGAAAGTTTATTACGAGATTCATCAGAAGAATGAGTCTTGATGTGAATGATGTAAAAGGTGTCACCTTTATCAGCCAAGTTATCAATTGCCCATTTCAAAGCTGTTTTGCTGCTCTTTGAAAAATCTACAGCCACACCAATTGTTCTGTCTTTCACCATTTTTGCTTTTTGATTCTTCTTCTACTCTGTTTTTCTAGTAAAAAGAGATACAGAGCACCTTATTCTGTGTGAACACTAAAAGCAGACAAGTATAAGATACGCGTTAACACGAAAAAAATAATCTTATATTTTTTAATTTATGTAATACGATTTAAATTTTCAGAGTCATGTATTTTATTGTTAAATTTTGACATGAAATCTTAAATATAATTTTAACTATATTTATTATAAAAATAAAAAGTATATAATTTTTATTCAAAATCATATTTAATACAAATTATTGTGTCACCAATAGTTAATTAAAGACGTTAAAAGCCATACCTTTCCTTCGATTTTCTCCACAATAAACATTTCAACAACGAAAGATAACGTACGTTGTTGTCTTTAGTCAAATATTATATTCTCCCTTTAGTAAAATAATATTAGTCATTTTCATCGTTGTTCCCTCCCACCTCCCTCCCCCACTCAATTGAGCTAAGAATGATCGAGAAACAGATTTAGAATTTAAGCTTTGTGAATTTAATTAATCATTATTAATGAATTTTATCACATAAATTAATGATATACATCGAAAGTACTGAATTCATTTTTTACTCCTTCCTAGGAATTCCACTTTTTTTCTTGGCTCTCTAGGTGACTATCATTGACAATGACTCATACAAGTTTATTTAAACACATTTACTACTCCTAATCATCTATCATTTGTGTCTAATCTACTTAGTAACAACATTTTTTTTTTCTAATTCCTCAAAATGTCTCACACACACAACCATCAAGTGAACATGGACATGCCTCATGATCAAAATATTCAAAGGATGGCCAAACAATAACCTAGGCATGTACATATTGTCTTTGTTTTCTGTTTTCTTTATGGCTTTTGGTATTGAAATTATGTCAATGGGTCCAATAATGATCAACAAAAGCCCCATACGTGCTGTTGGGATTATTCAATCTGGGATTTACTATACTCTTCGTATGGTTCTTGTTTATTTTGTTATGCTTGCTGTTATGTCTTTCAACATTGGGATTTTCATTGTTGCTATTTTAGGTCATGGTTTAGGCTATATCGTTGTTAAATTCCGTGAACTTGTCGTGGACGAGACGACCACGGATTCAAATGGTACTGATCTTAAAGTTTAAAGGTTCTGAAACATAGTATACGTATAATACTGGTGATCCAGAAATAACAAGTCAAAAGAAAGGGTAGAAAAAGGATGTACCACATGGGTAATTTCAATCTTTACTTCTTATTTTAGTTGAATATATTACCTCACTAGATGGTAACATTAATTTTTGTTTTATATTAATTTCATCTTTTTCATGTGTGTAATTTTGTGGGATGATCATATGATATTATAAAATCAAATTTATTTGGGAAAAAGATACAGATTTTTTCTTAAATTTATTTCAAAAATAAAGTTAATTTTACCCTTCGTGTTACTAATTTCACTAAAATTACCCCTTATTTGACGGAATCCCCAAAATTGATCCAATTACTAAAATTTACCATCTAGTAATAATTCACTAAAATTAACCTCATTGAACGACATCTTCAAAATTGAACCAATTACAATCCTTGTCCCTCCACAATGAGGCTCCCCCCCCAACTCCCCCCCCCTCACACCAACGCTCCCACCCAACCCCCTATCCTCCCCTTTAGTCTAAGCTCGCCACTCGCCCGACCAACTCTTGGAAAACCGACCCATATGCCCCTATGCACTCCCTTTCTTAGCTTTCACCGTCCTAATTTTCATGTCCCATCCACCCGAACCCCCCCACACTTCTAAAGGTCCGCCCCCATTTCTCCAATCTTGATCCCCCCCGACCCACCCACCTTCCATCTATTCACGCTCTCACACGCGTCTACTTCCCAGTAAACTCTTTCTCCAACGCTCGACCCACCATAGCTCCTCAGCTAACACGCTACTTATCCCTTGCGTGTAACGCCGTCCTCTTACCCACCTTTACGAACCACCAATCCTGTTCCGCCCCGCCACTTCTTCATCCTCACCCCCCCCCGAGTATGAGACGTCTCAAGCCATCTCTTGCCCCGCACCTCCCTAGACGCCGCGTTTCTGCAACCCTTTATCTATTTCACCACCTACCACAATCTAACCCTTGATCGGTTCCTTTCCTACCCACCCACAGCAAACAAACCATCCTACCCCTCCTGCATCAATTCCTCCCCCAACGGAACACCCTCCAGCCTAAACTCCCCCGACCTATTATCAGTAGTGGGCCACTTCCTTACCCCAAATACTCTACATAGTATAGTAGCACCACACCCTAGGTTCCCTTAGCCACCCCTTCATCCAACGTCCCCCAACCAACCCGCTGAAACCACCTCATCCTCTCCCCCTCTTCCTCCCTGCGCCAATATTCCTAATTTCACGCACGCCCTTTACTATTCTCCGCATCCACTCAAACCTCTACCCCCCCCACCGGCCCCCCTTAAATCGCTATCTACTCCTTCGATTCTCTGCTATCTTCTCCCCCAGCCTTACTAACCCCTCTTCCCATCTACTCATCCTACTATCCACACTTTCTCCACCTTCTCCAAACCCACATATCACTCTTGCCTTCCCCACAAGCACTCACACAACCCCTGACTCATCTACACCCACCTACCCCCCCACCCCCTCCCACTGTATCCCCACACCCGCCCCCACCCCCCTCGCACTATCTACCACTAAGAATTAAGTAGAACCCCCCAAACACCCCCTCTTCCAAAACCCCTGTTCCTTACATTTGAATTCACATACACCCCCAAACTCCCCGCTTCCGAGGTAATACATCTCAATCAATCCCTAAACCCGCCCACGCCCCTAACATCCGTCCAATACCCGCCATCCCACATCTCCGTCCATACTTTTACCCTCCTTCCCGACCGCCCCCCAATACAATCTACGCCCACACCTCATTTCATAACCTCGAGATGTGCCGCTCACCCTAACCCCACCCTCCACGCAAAGAACCCTCTAATCAACGTCTTTTACCCTCATCCTACCTCCCCTTTTCGCCTTCCACATTCGACACCCCGAACCTATCCACTATACATGACTCGACCCTCCACCTCTTAACACAATTTTCCCATACGCCCCGCTATCATCACTCACCCGTACCCCAATTTCCCCCTTCCTCCACCTTTTCCATAACCCCCTTGAACTCTCGGACCAACCCCCCTTCCCCCCTCCGTCCAACCCCCTCTCTCCCCCTACACACCTAACACCAGATTTCCCACATCCTACATCGCCGCTACACAACAATAATGATGCCTAGCCTCACCCCCATCTCTACCCCTACACACCTAATCCCTCACGCGCTTGCTGGCTCCTCGCCATGCACACGCCAATATATCATTAATCAATATTCTCATACCACCACGCCTCCTCACCTTAACCCCGACGCGTTCCAACCCCAGTCCACCACTCTTCACCCTAATAACGAAACCCACCCCACCGCTATCGCCCAACCACACCCGCCGTCCAACATCTTCTAAAAACACGCCACCCTGATTATCTCCCTAGTAAAGGTCGCCGCCCGTCCCCCATTCTCTCCCTCTTTTTGCCTCAACTCTGTCAACCCGTCCCCCCTCAGCCAAAACGCATCTCATCATACGCCCAATCACACCCATGGTACTTCCACTCCACTCTCATCCCATCCATTCCTTCGTCCCCCTCTTAACTCACCCCGCCACCTGTATCCTCCCGAAAACCACTTCCCACCCAAAACCCGCGCACCCCTCGTTCTTTTTAATACATCTAGGCGCCATACACCCCCGCCCTCCCCCCTACTATCCCCCCTCATACCTGACCCCTTCGACCTCCTATACTCCTGTCCCCTCCCCATCTTCCCGTCTATGACCCACTATGTACCTTCAGCTCCCTCCGCTTCCCTTCATTCCCCAACGTCCAAACCTCGTTCTCACTCTCCGGCTCTATTACCCAACCTATCCTACAACTCACCTCTCTCAAAACCCCCACACCTAGGCCCCTCGATAATTGCCACCTCCATCTCCTCGACGCCTCCGCTTTACCTCTCTCGTTCCCATCATTCTCGTCTCTTTACACCATAACCCTTCGAGCCTCCCATTTCACTACTCACAAATTCACCCTACCCCTCCTCGTACCAACGTCATTCTTCCCGCCTTACCCCCCCCATTCCTCCTCACCAACTTCAGGGCACCGCTCCTGTATACTCATCTTCAGCACACTACCACCTCATTCAAACTCGACACCCCACCCCTCACACTTACTACCTCCCAACCTATCCCAATCGGCCTCAAAACTCGGCCACTACCCCCCCATAAATCATACCACCTTCCTACTATTGTCTTATATCCGAACCCCTACCTATCCAACTCCTATAACTGAGCCTCAACAACCACCCATTAACCCACTCCTCCTTCCCCTGTATCATTCCAAGCCCCCTTAAGCTTTCCCGCCAACTCCCACCCCTCGTTTATCTGACGATCTCCCCCCGACTTTTCAACACCTCCCCACCTATTTGCTCACTCTCATCGACCTTACTACACCATCCCTCCCACCCGTCCATGCTTTCTCCTCTGTGCCATCTTCTGTCTCCCTTCGGCCTGAACCTCAATGACTTACATACCTACTACCGTCTCACGCCTCTCGTTCACCTTCAGTAACTCCACATCTTTCTATTACCCTCCTTTGCTACCTCATGGGATCACACCCAATCTTCAATCCTCCCTCACCCCCCTCATTATCCTCTCTAACCATCTTCACTAAAACGATTTTAACCCAGACCCAATTAATCTAATTAACCCAATGCTCTATTACCCATTTTCATTCACCCATTGGCTCAAATCTTCTAAAACAAAGTTCTAAAAAAAATTATTGTTGTGTTTTTAAGGGTATTAGAGTTGATTAGTAGTTTTAAGTTTTTGCATCAAAGATTTAATTTTTGATTCTTCGTGTTCCAATGAGGATGATGTTGATAAAATTCAAAAGGATATATGAATTGAGTGAGTTTGTAATTTTTACCTTAAAAGATTCAATCTTTGGATTTTTATACTTTGTTCTTCTTTATTAATTTTTGCCTCAAAAATTTCTTAAAGAGTTATTGAAAAAGTCATTAGGCTAGGGACATATAATAATATTCCGAGGATTGAATTTTGAACTGAAAAGTTTAAAGATTTGTTCTTTAATGAGTGGAATGGGTAAATGAAAATGGGTATATGGTATTGGGTTAATCTGTTAAATGATATTTAAGTCGTAGTTAGTTATATTAATTGGTTGTATAGTTTGTTATAGTTTGTTAGTTAGTTACATAACCAATTTTAATAGTTAGTTTCTGATTTTTCATTTTGTGTATAAAAGAACTCTCATCTTCAACAATGAAGATAAGCTTTCATATTCAATACATATGCTCACATTGTATTCCAATGGAGTTTACAGCTATGGCAGAATTGTGTTTTAACATGGTATCAGAGCTTTGTTAAGAATCGATACTAGAACTTCGTCTTCTTCTTCGTCTCTGTTTTCTTCTTCTTCTTACTCTGATTTGAGTGATTGAGAATTTCTGGATTCACTCTGTTTTTCATCTTCTTCCTCTTACTCTGATCTGAGTGATTGAGGTTTCTGGATTCGTGTTGATTTCGTTTGTCAGGCGATAGAGAATCGGATTAACTACTACAAGTGCACCAGCTTGATGATTCAAAGGCCAATTTGTCTTACTTACATCCTTCGATAATCTGGCGCGCCATCGTTCCAATTCCTTGTATGGAGAGGATATGGATCATGGAGACGAAGTATCTCCGTGCCTTACAGCGAAAAAAACAAGCTAAGCTCATTATGGAGATTGCAAGGGACACTGGAACCAATTAAGATCATATCCGGCATTGGGAACGTTGCGATGACATGGTTACATCGTGGATTCTCAATTCTCTGACCAAGGATATCTCTGATAGTGTAGAATACGTCAGTAACTCGATGGAACTTTGGAAGGAACTTGAAGATCGATATGATCAGACGAACGGGGCAAAACTGTATCAAATTCAAAAGGATATCAATGATCTAACTCAAGGTACTCTTGATATTACTGCATATTATACAAAAATGAAAAGATTATGGGAAGAACTTAACAATCTTTGCAACAAAAATCAATGTGTCTGTGTTTGTTCGTGTGGGGCAAAAGAAAATGTGTATAAGGCTGAGCAGGATCGTCGCCTAATACAGTTTCTCATGGGCTTAAATGAAGTGTATACTGCTGTAAGAGGAAGTATTCTTATGTTGAATCCATTGCCTTCAATGGCTCAAGCATTTTCAATCTTGATTCAAGAAGAGAAACAACGAGAATTTAAACCACATAATGTGATGAATATGGACTCTGTGTCTCTTAATGCTGGAGCTAAGAATTTTAATCGTGGATCCACCAGTAGCACAGGACGTCAACAGGTAGGGAATTATGTGGATAAATCCCAGTTGTTCTGTGATTTCTGAAAAAAGAACAAGGCACACAATGAAAACTTGTTATAAGCTCCATGGATACCCCCAAAATACTCAAAATGAGCACAACAAGAATCCAACATCTCAGTCTACCAAGAATCCCAATTTTAACAGGAACACACAGGCGTACAATTTTAATCCTAACTATAAGCGAGTTGCCAGTAACTGTATGCAGCAAAAGGGCATTCTGCGATTCAATGAGTAATGAAAGGAGGATCAAATGAAGAAGGATGCAGATGACAATGTGACTTTGTCAAAAGAACAGTATCACAATGTTGTGAGAATGCTACATCATTTCCAGACAAACAATGTTGGAGCAATTGAGGACAATCCTGATATGGGGAATGGTTCTGTAAACTTTGCAGGTAATACAATTTGTACTTCTTCTATTGATTATGGTAAATCTTCATGTAAACATTTTGAATCAAAGTCTGACTTATGGATCTTAGATTCAGGGGCATCGAACCATATGACTTTCCATAAATCTTACCTAACAAACATTAGAGCTTTGCCATATCCCATCTTGATAAGCCTACCAAATGGGTACAAAGTAAAAGTGACTGAGCTAGGAGATGTAACACTTACACCTAGAATCATTCTATACAAAGTGTTGTATGTGCCTTCCTTCAAATTCAATTTAATTTCTATACACTCACTTACTGTTCCTTTGAAAAGCACTAAATATTCAAGCACTGTTGTTTATTGCAGGGCACCTTCAATGAAGAGGCCTCAGGAGATTGGTAAGTGAAGGATGGTTTGTATTTCTTGTGCTCAGAAGTGTTTGACTGCATAGCAGGGGTGAAATTGCAATACTCAGTTTTAATCTTCCAATCTGTGACGGAAGCTTCTACATTTGCTTTCATTCATGTATCTACAATTCTTCTGTAATTGACTTTTTTCCAGCCATGATAAACAAACAGATTGTATCAAAATCAGGCTTGCTTCCCAAGGATGAAGATTTACTGTGGCATAACAGGCTGGGTCATGTACCTTTTCAAAGATGAGATCTATAAGTTCAATTTACCTAAAACTTTAAATCAAAACACATTTTTTTGCCAGTTGTCCCTATGGCTAGGCAAAACCAGGTTACCTTTTCCTAAAAGCACAGCACCACCAAAAACTGTTTGAGATTTCTCATTGTAGATTTGTGGACCTATCATACACCACACATATAATCACAAGTATTTTCTTACCATGGTTGATGACTATAGCAGATCCACATGGACACATCTTTTGAGTAGTAAGAGTAATGTCTTTCAAGTAATTCAAGCCTTCATTTCTATGATTGAGAATCAATTTAACACAACATTAAAGACCATTAGATCAGACAATGGTTCAGAGTTTATAAATAAGGAGACTACTCTATACTTTCAATCCAAAGGCATCCTCCACCAAAGATCTTGTCCATACACACCACAACAAAATGGTATAGTCGAAAGGAAACACAAATATCTTTTAGAAACAGCTAGAGCTTTGATGTTTCAATCTCATTTGCCTCATAAATACTGGGGAGAATGTATCTTGACAGCCACTCATATAATAAACAGATTACCTTCTAGTCAATTACATGGGAAATGCCCATTTGAAATCCTTTACAAAAGAAAACCTCAATATTCATCATTGAGAAGCTTTGGATGCCTCTGCTACCCCACAAAACCAATAGTTCATAGGGATAAGTTTGAACCTAGAACAACACCTCACATCTTTGTAGGATATCCATATGGAACAAAAGGTTACAAAGTGCTGAGCCTGGCCACTAAAAAAATCTGTATTTCTAGAGATGTGGTATTTTATGAAACTATCTTTCCATTTGTATCTTCACCAAAAGGTGTGTTTTTTATTCCACCTTTAAACCATCACATGATGTATTTTCTAATCCCATTAATCATGATTTTGGATATGATGACACAAGTGTATATATACCTTATTCTAATGATAATGAAGGTGTAAGTGTTACAGAAACTAGATCATCACCTCATACTACTACCCTACAAACTGATGTTGATAACCCCAGAACTCAATCCAATATACCTACTAGAAAATCTAACAGAACTCATAAAGCACCTACATATCTAAATGATTATCACTGCCTAACCAATACATCTAAACAACACATTCCTTCATTGTCTTTACATGCCTTGTTTACCAATAAACACCATATCACCTCTGATGTTCTTTGTCCTGACAGTCAAATTTTGTTACAAAATGTATGCCATGATAGTGAGCCACTGACCTATGAAGAAGAAGTTGTTAACCCTGCTTGGCAAGCAGCCATGACTCAAGAATTTGAGGCATTACATACAAATCACACTTGGGATTTATTACCACTGCCTGTGGGTAAGAAACCTATAGGGTGCAAGTGGGTGTACAAAGTAAAACATAAGGCAGATGGAAGTATTGAGAGATTCAAGGCAAGGTTAGTTGTCAAGGGTTATACTCAGAAGGCAGGAATTGATTATGTGGAAACTTTCTCCCCAGTAGTAAAGATGACAACAGTTAGATCCTTGATTGCCATTGCAGTAAAAAGAGGTTGGGATATCTCTCAATTAGATGTCAACAATGCCTTCCTTCATGGAGATTTACATGAGGAGGTTTACATGGAAGTGCCTCCTGGTTTGATAATTAATGCACCAGGCCTAGTTTGCTAGCTGAATAAATCACTTTATGGGCTGAAACAAGCAAGCAGACAGTGGTATGAAAAATTAGCTGCTGCTTTGTATTCAAGGGGTTACAGTCATTCAGTTAATGATTACTCCTTATTCTACAAGAAGTCTACCAATTCACTTGTATTTGTAGCAGTATACGTAGATGATGTTATCATTACAGGCACAGATTCTGCAGAAATAGATTCACTCAAGGGATTCCTGCATGATCAATTCAAAATCAAAGATTTGGGAAGGTTGAATTATTTTTTAGGCCTGGAAGTTTTATACAAACATGATGGAGCTATAATTTCACAGAGGAAAGTTGCATTGCTCTTTTGAAAAGTTTGATGGTTTAATTGACCAAGTTCTTCTTTTCCTTTGATCCTACGTGAAGTCGAGCTACGGAGGACCTGTTCTATCAGATCCTACATTCTATAGAAAATTGGTGGGGAAATTAAATTTTCTCACTAACACAAGATTGGATATATCTTATGCAGTACAACACTTAAGTCAGTTCCTACAAGATCCTAGAGAGCCTCACTTACATGCAGCATTTCATTTGCTCAGATACATAAAGAATGATCCAACACTTGGAATCTTTATGTCCAACAGTCATGACTGCAAAGTAAGAGCTTTTTGTGACTCCGACTGGGCAGCATGTCCAGACTCTAGAAGATCAGTTTCAGGGTATATTGTAATGCTAGGGAACACTCCAATAAGCTGGAAATCCAAGAAACAAGAAGTTGTGTCATTGTCTTCAGCTGAAGCAGAATACAGGGCTTTGAGAAAGGTTGTTGGTGAATTAGTGTGGTTGAACAGACTTTTTGAAGAACTTGCAGTGCCAATTCCACACCTTATGAAGATTTGTGTAGACAGTCAGCTCTTCACTTGCCCGGGAATTCCAGTGTTCCATGAACGAACTAAAACATATTGAAGTAGATTGTCAATTCAAAGGAACAAACTACAAGATTATATTTTGTAGGGCTCATGGAATCTACATAATGTCACCACTACAGATCAGATCGTAGACATATAACCAAAGCCTAACAGGGATTCTAAACATTTCAGCCCTTCTCAACAAGTGGAGTAAGAGTCTATTCCAACTTGAGGGGGGATGTTAAATGATATTTAAGTCGTAGTTAGTTAATTAATTGGTTGTATAGTTGTTATAGTTTGGTAGTCTGTACATAACCACTTTTAGTAGTAGTTAGTTTTATGATTTTCAGTTTGTGTATAAAAGAACTCTCATCTTCAACAATGAAGATAAGCTTTCATATTCAATACATATGCTCACATTGTATTCCAATGGAGTTTACAGCTATGGCAGAATTGTGTTTTAACATAATCGTGTTATTTCTAAAGTGGTTGGGTTATTGGATTAAAAATAGGGAATAGGTTTTTTAAAAAAAAATATCGGGTAATTGGGTCAATTTAGGTCAATTTTTGGGGATTTCGTCAAATTAAGGATAATTTTGATAAAATTAATGACGGAAGAAATAAATTTAACTTTATTTTAACGGTGAAAATAAAGTTAAACAATAAATCAAAATTAAGAAATATTTTTTTACCCTTTTCACTTTGATTTACTATTCAAAATATTTAACATCAAAATCTAAAAAAATATAATACGAACTATTTTAGTGTCGCGTACGGCGTACCCAAAAGTTTATGGATGGACAAATTATTGTCCTTGTTGAAAGATATTATTCCTATGGCTGTTTGGACCTAAGTGAAGGGCAAGGTGGTAAAAACAAATTTATGGATTTTTATAGTTATTTCAAATCGATGAACTCTTGATACAAAGTATATGTGCTATAAAGCTTATTCTTCAAGTAAATATAATATATTGAAATTTGATTAAATTAAATAAATTGTAATAAAATATCAAATAGTGAGCTTTAAATTTTGAATTTCTTTTACATTAAATTACATTAGTTAAATATTGTTAAGTAATATATTGTTGTTTAATATAAATTAATTTTAATTAACTAATAAAGATGTCGGTAAAAGGTTATCTATTTATGTAAATTAAAAAATTAGTGTAAACAAGTGTGTATAAGTTTTAATGTTCCTTAAATGAATAATGTTTGTTATTTTGTTAATCCAGATAATATTTTTTCCATTAGGCAAGTAAAGAAGTTTAAAGCTATAGTGTATGAATCACCTAACTTGCATTTTGACCAATTCATTGGATATCACGATACATCAATGCTACGTTAAGTTTCTTTTTTCCACTTGTGTTTGGAGTCTACATTAGAGATTCGATTAAATTCGAATCACGCAGTGTAGGATCCATTCGAGAGTGGCACTCCCAACAAGATTTTTTCATACTCAGTGCTTGAATTCGAGACCTGATTAAGGGTGAAACACTCCCATCAGTGCACCACAATCCATGTTAGTGCTACGTACATTAGTACAGGACAATTATATTGAAAAAATGCCTTTATATTAAGAAGAGCAAGAATTTTATAAAAAATGACATTCCTTTGATGAGAAAGTCGAAAATATTGAATGGATAAAATTAAAGTTGCTTTTGAAGTAACAAACAAAAAAACAATGACTAAATAAGAGAAATAAAATAAAAATAAAATAATTCAAAACTCAATACGAGACTTTCATCTACGGAAAAAAAATGTAAGATAAGATAGATCAAACAAATAAGATCAAATAGTTCAATTTGCATAGTTATTGGAAATCAGAACATAGAAAAATAAACACAGTTTACAAATTTTTATTTAATTTATAATTCTTAATCAGTGCTTGTGAAAATCAGGATCCTTGACCACCGTGACAGGACAGGTTGCATGAGACATTACATAGTTGGTCACACTTCCCATAAATATCCTGTTTTAACCAAGAAATTAAAATATTAATGGCAAGGCATATTTACTTTAATGAGAAAACAGACCAAGGTCCAATTTTTACCACCGTAACAATATCAATAAATTCAGTATAATAAATCAATTTTACCTAAGGCAAATTAACGCGGTACACATAAATTCAAAATCTCTCTAATAAACTAGATATTTTTAATGTATATTTTCTAAATTAATCTAATATTATCTACTGACATATCCATGCTACAAAAGTCTTGAATGGTGTGCTTGGTTGAATTCCTACTTATTTACATTTTTTTTTTACTTGCTGAAGAAATATAGATATATTCTCATTTTAGTACATTTTTTTCTCCTTTTATTAGTAATGCATCCACCTATATTTACCCTTTTATTAGATTTGACAGATTGTTATCGATTGATTTTCAATAATTCTCTTTTATATTTAGATTTGAAAATCGATAATATGAGCAAACTCACACAAACGTTGTTTAAATTTTACAAAGTAAATTTTGATTTTTTTAAAAATGGAAATTATGAAGAGAGCAATTAATTAAAGAAGGTACCTTTGGAGGGTAGTAAGGCCTCTACTACCCATAACCAAAGAATTCAATTTCAAATCTTCAACAGCTTCACACAATCTCTCCCTTGCATCTCCCCAATATAGTTTGGTCACAAATTTTATCTATACAATAATCAATTAAAAATAATTAGACAAAACTAAATTTACAAAAAAAAAAAAAATTGAAAAGGGATGGATGAAAAGATGTATAATAATAACCTCTTTCTGCCTAGAAGCAGTACAAGCAATAAGAAAAAAAAAAAAAAAAAACAAAAAAAAAATAAAAAAAAAAAAAAAATGTTCAATATCAATCTCCACACCATATTTCTCTAATACTTCTGGCTCTCTAAATTCCGCCAACGGAATCAAAGCTAACAGACAAGAACAATTAATTATTAAGACTGTCAGTGTATATAAGTTAAAAAAAAAAAAAAGTTGCAACTTACGCGAACCAGATTTAGCCCATAACTTATTACGTGACTCATCAAAAGAATGATTCTTGATGTGAATGATGTAAAAAATATCATCTTTATCAGCCAAATTATCAATTGCCCATTTCAAAGCTGTTTTGCTACTCTTTGAGAAATCCATTGCAACACCAATTGTTCTATCTTTCACCATTTTTTTGTTTAGTGATGATTTTTCTTTATGTTGTTGTTATAAAAAGAGATGCAAATTAAATACTTTGTTCTTGCGTGTGCAAAATGAAAGCAAAAAAAAGGCACAAAAAAGGGAAAAAGGTATAAAAGATGGTTTGGTTTGGACAGCTATTTAAGGTTACCTAGTCTTCTTTCGTTTTCAAATATGTACTAACGATTTACATGTGGACAAATATTTATTATACCCCACTTGTGCATTATGGACTTGCAATAATTGACTAATACATAGAGGCTAATTATATACTCATGTATACACTTAGATATTCGTACGTAAGTGATGTTCAATGATCTGATTAATTAAGTTTTATATCCTAGAGTTAAGAAGTACTTTCTAATGAGAGATGTCATGTCAGAATTCGAATTCAAGATATTTGATTAAAGATGATTGTAATATTATTGTGTTTTGATTTAACCTACCACGCAAAAGATAAGTTGTTAGGTGTCAATTTGTTTTTTATGTTGTAGTTTTTTTTTTGGGGGCCCGTTTGTTGCATAAAACCGAATAATAAAGATTTTGATACTATCAGAAAAATAAATTAAAATGATTGTTTTATATTGTAGTGCTCCTGATTAACAATGAAAGTGAATGTAAAAGACATTATCATTTGTTTACTGATTATCAAGTGTGATTAAGTTTTATCTGTTAAAAGTTATTTCCTTCTTTTGTTAAACTTGAGGGTATTCCGATTCATTAATTTAAGAGGAAAAACTAGAAATAAACACAAAATTATTCCTTCCACCTTTTATGTTTATTTTAATAAAATATTAAGTCAATTTAATACGTCTAATTTTGCCTTCTTAAAAAGGTACAATCACAATTACTAGTGTGCCTTAACGAGCAATTATGTTGCGTTATTAATGAGATTACCTTATTGAGACAAAATTATTATTGTAATCTTAAATGGATAAGTCTGACAACGAATTCTTCTTTATGTGCCAATTGACCATATATATGATATATATATATTTTTTCTAGAGATAATGGGGAAAATAATTTTTACATTTAGATTAGGTTCAAAATAGTCTCCTAAATAAATTTTTAGATAGTTTTAATTCTTTAAATTTGTCAAAATAAATATATTTTTTTGCTCCATCAAAATATTTTATCCATTTTAACGGCAATTTTGAAGTAAACTGATAAAGTTATTATGATAATATAAACATGAAAATAATTTTTTATAATATAAAATTATGTAAACCCTTATAATATGATTCTCAAACTTAATAAAACTTTGATACACCAAATTGGCCTTTATATTAAGACGAATAACCTTCAAAATTCCAAGTGGACATAGTGTGTGGTAGGTAATGTCAAACATAGAATTGGATAGCAGACATCAAGTGGATATTATTTCGAATAATAAAAGTGAATAAAGAAATAGAAATAACATGTTATAATGTAGAGATTTTGAATATCATGGAGATATTAGGTTGTAATCCACTCGTCTGGTCCACTAAATGCCGCCTCCACATGTCCTTAAATAATTTTTATTTTAGTTTACAATAAAAGTTTAATTTGATAAAACAATATATTGTCATTTGTTGTGTAATTGTTGATCAAATCAATCTTTTAAAAGTTAATTACATATAAGAAATATATGAAAAATTATTGTGATCCATCAATTTTGTATACAATATTTCACTTTCCAATATCATATTTGAATGGCAAAGTGTGATTGGCTAAGTTTTCAATTTGAACTATCATATATAATTATTTATTAAAATATATTTTAACTATCAATAGTTTATTTTTTTACGTGAAGATATATTTTGATATACATAATTGAAAATCTATAATTAAAACAAAAAACTTATACACTTAATAATTAAGATATGAAAGTCAAATAATTTAAATTTACGTTGATCTATCACTCATATTAAAACTTGACCTCTATATTTTTGAGCCTTTTTTTGGAGATAATAATGAGATCAATTATTCGTTGCTTCATTTAAAAGAAATGCCTCCCATGAGAATATGTCTGATTGACGCTGAAAGAAATGATGTGAAAAGAAGTTCTTTAATTTAATTATGCCAAAAAAAAAAATAAAGACAAAAAATACTCTAATGGTATCTAAAGCATTTTTATATTGGAAGATAGCATAAATGAATATATTTGAGGGCTATGACAACATATTTTTTCTAGCTTTTAGGGATGATAATGTGACAGACAAGGATTGAGCTTAAACCATCCTATTAGTTCTATTATTAATGATTTTAAAAAGAAATTTAACACGTTATAACAAAAATAATTATTAACGATAATTAATTTTTAATTAGTGTAAAATATATATTTTTAACGGTAATTGACACTCTTTTTATATGTCTCTAAAGTCTTTAGCGACATTAGAAATTGCTTCTAATAACACTTAAATAATGCCGATAAAAACTTTAATGCCGCTAAAAGTTATCTTTATATCTTTTTTTTAGAGGAAAAATCTAAAAAAAAATGTGGAGCCATATTGGCTAAGAGATAAGGATGTGAAAGGTGGGTAGGAGTATATACTCATTTATTTGGTCATATCTATTAGCGATAAAACACATAAATTAGCTTGTCAAATTACACACTAAGGGTAAAATAAGAATAATGTTATAATATATATATTGATTTTATCAAATAACAAATGTTATGGATTAACTATTTACAAGAGGAATGAGATATAAAAAGAAACAAAGGAAGTAGTAGCTAATCTCAAATTTGACAAATAGCTTTTTTTTGGGACACTCGCAAGTAAATCATGTTTATTCTTAATTTTAAACTTAAAATAGTATGAAAAAGGGTTTAAATTATCTCTAACTTATCTGGGAAAAAAATCTTTGATTCACCTATTGGATAAAAAATATTTTCTACATTCTTGTTTGGCTTTAAAATGCCCCTACAACTAGCAATGTTTATTGATCAAGGTCTTAATTCAATGAGGACTAAATTAGAGTCCGTTTGGGTTGAATGGTAACTTATACTTATATTGATAAGCTATAAGTCCATTCAAACGGATTATTATTGATCTATATGTATTGATTCGACTTAACCATAATTAACTCAAAATTCTAAGTATGAATTGACTTTCCTAATTCCTTTCTTCTTCATCGTATATTCCTTTATTATTTTTTAAACTAAGATTCTGCAATTATTTCATGGAAAGAACTTGTTATTGTTAATTATCCTACAATATGAGCCATTAAAGAAGCTCGAAGCTCAAGTTAGAAAAAAAAAAAAAATCATATGAAGACATTGGATTTGTAGGCCCAATTAACCAGCATAAGAAATCTTATTTAAAAAGTTGGGCTTCGTATTGTCCAATTTGAATTGGTATGGTGTACCAATTAAGACACCAAATTTACATATATTAGCCACATTTTCATTAGTTCGCACAAAATGTTTATTTATCACCTTCTAGGCTAACTGAGGTAGCAATAATCTTATTTTATTTATTTTCTAAAATGATTTCATAGCATCATGATACTCTTGAAATAAAGTAATCAAGTTTCAATATATGTGTATATAATGTATCAATATTATTTTTCATCTTTGAGTTACATCGTGTATATAAAAAATATTATGTGTTTTTCCTATATAGTAAGGAACAACTTTCACATTGTAGCTTGCCTAAGTGCATTTCATTGTAAACTTATGTTTACTATGGCTATTTTGCTATACGTATATACAAAAGAAGCTATGGATATTTCTATACATATACACAAAAGAAGCAATTGTTTAATCTGTTTCGGTATACATATACAAAAGAATCAATTGTATAATATGTGTTTGTATAAAGAGAGAAAGAAACAAGAAAACTAGGCATGGAAAGATTGTATATGTATAATCATAAGTGTATCGGACGATAGATATATGCATTTGTTTTATATATACATTTTTCTCTCACTTTATACAAACACAAACGCAATGTATACATTTGTGTATGTATAAAGTGAGAGAGGCGAGTGAGAGTGACTAGCGAGATTTTGGAGAGGGGAACAAAAATATATGTAAATATACAATTTTCTCTCGTTTTATACATACACAAATGCATTTTATACATTTGTGTTTGAATAAAAGCAAGAGAGGTGATCGAGATAACACCAGGGAGAGAGGCGAAATAGCAACAGTTTGCTATGACGTACAATTAAATTAAACTTTGTTTATAACATTTAATTTGAATTAATAGTTTGCTATTATATACAATTTTTCCTATATTAAAATATGCAAATTGAGTTATATACATTTTATGTATACACGTATTAGTATTTTGTTGATTTTTTTACTACAATTAAAATTTGCATACGTATAATGTATACATTTGCATGTTTGTTATTATTATAATTTTCTTACATATCTTGAACATCTACTGATATAATTTTTATTTTGGTAAAAATATGTATACCTGTAATATACTCTCCTGCAGGTTGGTCCTTTTTAATCTTATTAGTAATTTTTAGATACGAAAAAAATGAGATTTTAACTTCAAAATTATTAAGTCGTATATTTAGCCAAAATTAACATACTTAGGTCTATTTTCCACTATCACTTCAGACAACTTTGCGTAAAATATCCTATATATTGCAGAAATAAATATTTATATTTATACGATACATATTGTAAAATAATCCAACGTAATTTTGGATTAAAAATAGATATACAATAAGGCTCTATGGCTATAATTTCGGTGATTGCTCTCCATCGCTATAATATTGTTTGCTACAGAGGATGTGGTTGGTATATTTCACTGTCTTATATTTCGCTTGCGAATATACAAATAAGTCAGTATATACAAATACTTTTAGAAATTTTTCAGGACTCTATTTGTATATTTCTCTAGTCAATGATACAAACATGATAATTTATAACGAATTTTTCATAAACCATATACAAATAGCTATGATAAGCCTATACGAATTCTAAATTTATGTAATCAAAAATCGAATCATACATATTTTGAATTTATATAATTCGGAAACCAAAAAAAAATGGATAACAGCTTTTGATGCGAAGACAATTGACATCGTATCAAACATTTTAGGCCCGCAACAAATGGACCGGCTTGACATCCACCAGAGTAGACTAGGCCCATCAAGTGCCTCATCCTTTGACCTTTGTGGCTAAAGCCTTTTTCTATTTTTTCTTCAAATATATTTGCTACTATTAATTATTTTGATGCGTCTAAATATATGTCTAAATATATGTCTAAATATACGTCTAAATACATGCATATCGGTATCTAAGTAACAAATCTGGAGTTTTCATCAATCTATGCAATCCTCCTATAAATTTAGGATACATAAAATTTTACAGTTATTTCTATTTTAATGTACGATGGCCAATATATATATATATATATATATAGTATATCTATTATATAATATATAGATATATATATATATATATATATATATATATATATATAAGTATATTTTTTTAAAAATATATGAATTCCAAATAATGAGACAAAAATATCTTACACCCACATATTGTGGGACAAATCAATTGAGACAATCAACGAAGCAACATAAAGTCTTCTTCTTTTCTCCCCAATTTTTTAAGATCACATAAATATATTTGATATACTTAATATATATATTAATTTGAAACGTAATTTTTTAAAAAAAATAATACTTTTTAAGCCTCTGTATTTAATCAAATCAAATAAATAAATTAAAACAAGAGAGTAATTTCCTCACCCCACCACCGCCACCATCATAATTTATCAAAATAAGAACGAGGTTTTCATACCATT
This sequence comes from Solanum habrochaites, assembly GCA_027704765.1. NCBI lineage: Eukaryota > Viridiplantae > Streptophyta > Magnoliopsida > Solanales > Solanaceae > Solanum > Solanum habrochaites. The sequence goes on along the minus strand of JAKWJA010002497.1, from coordinate 4,572,481 downwards.
AACATAGTAATAGAGGAGTAAATACTCTTTTATTCTTAATTAGAGATTTTGAGTTTCCCTAAATACAACTCACCTTTATTATAAAACGTTCTACCTTTTAATGTGAATTTTCTTAATACAAATTTAAATTTAATCAAACTCTAATATAAATATCGAACATTAGATGAAAAATCAACAGATAAGTAATAAAATTTTCCTAATTACGAGGCCTGATCTACATTTACTCACTGAAAATTACCTCGTACTGGTAATATTTTTCTTATCCAGAGTCAATATAGAGTAAAGTAGATGAATAAATAAGGTGATAGCTTTACTGCTTATAAACATCAAAGTAAATTTAATATAAAGCTGGGTGCAGCATAAGGTTATGTGTGTGTAAAGATTTTTGTCAACATTAATTTAGGGTGATAATGTCTTGTGCGAATATTATTGAATAGTTTATAAAAATACGTTTAGTTATCAAACAGATATCGTCTTGATAGTGTTACGAGAAATTGTTATTTGGGTAAGATGAGTAATAAATATAGGAGAAATATTAGTATATATTTTTAATTTTATCAATTTAATATTTAAAATAGTATTAATATAAAAGTATTAATATAAAAATAAAAATAAATTATTTATATTCATTAGAAAACAAATATAATTAACGGAGAAAATTAAATGAGTAAAATGAACCTTATAGGGTTGTTTGGCAATCTTAATTTCCCTTACCATACATGTATTATGCATATTATAACTACACAACTTTCACTCAGATTTTAAAGGTGTTTCGTTAATTTTTACAATAGAATAGCTGTTTTAATTTCTGTAGTCATACTGAATTTTCTAGATTGTTTATGTATTGAAAGTGTGTGTACTTGGCGTTACGTGAGGCAGCGCATGGTCACCTACTGAGGTGGCTTGTCTTTACTTAAATTTTTATTTTCCACAACGACATGAGCAGTGAGAACACCAGTGTGTGTGTGGTAGATCCCAGACCGCACAACACCCACGCCCCCCTGTGATGAACCTAACCCACGTGCCACCACCGGTAGAGGGACTGTGATGCTATTATCTTTTATATAAACGCACAAGATAAAGGATAATGATTTTTTAGGAAAGTAACTAACGCTAAGATAGATCAGAACGCGATTAGTATCATTTTTGTCACATATATATCTTTTAAATTATGCTAGAATTTTATTATGAAATTAATTAATTCATATTATTTAAACACCTTGAATTATTATGGATGAATTTTTGCCGTTATCTCAATGTAGCTTTTGCTGCTATTTTTATACACTTTTTTATGTGAATTTTTGGTCTAATTTGAGCTACAATTTCGGTGTAGTTATTTTCAAGTATAACATTATCTTAATAGCCACAATTAATTGCTAACACAAAATCTTGCAATCTTGCCAATTAAATTTATAAATTTATGAGTAGTAGAATCATTGTTTAATATAAAAATATATATAATAGAAAATAATTTAATTCAAAAAATAATAAAACTCACTTTTAATTTAAATGTATAACTGATAATTACATCATAGTTTAAAAGGTGTTATCCTTGTCCCAGAAATTGATAATGCCATCCATTATAATCTCTTTTCCTGTCTTCCATTTTATAGACAAACTTTTCGTTTTTTTAATACTATGTTTGGTAAAAAAAGTATATTGTTCGATATCTGAAAATTCTTAAGCTTATTTTTTCTATATTAACCTGGTTAATGACTTGCTCTTGTAGCACAAAATATCATTACTTTCTTGGTTTTAAAATTGTTATTGTGTTTGTTTTAAAAATTATATTATATTATAGGGAAAAATTGTATAATAATAGAAAGTAATAACTTAAAAAAAATGTAATAGTTATGGTGTTGATTTAATTGTGGCCCATAGCAAACGTTAACGAAAATTTGTCAGCGGCTCTCTCCCACCCGAAAATCTCCGCTGCACTCTCCATTTCCAGACCAGCCTATATCGCTTATAACACAGAAGTGTATATTTGTTTTTGTTTTGATATAAAGCGAGAGAAAAGTGTATTTATATATCAGGCAAAAATATATATCTTCGTCCGTGCGACTACACTTAATTGTACAAGTTACAAACAGTCTTACTTCAAATATTGCAGAGAAAAAGGCAACAAATTATACGATTGCGAATATACAATGATGAAGTGAAAATACAATTTGTCTCTAGCTTTATACAACAGAAGTGTATATATATGTGTTTCTGTTTTGTATAAAGCGAGCCACCGAAAATTGTATATACACGCAAAAAATATATATCTTCTTGCCTATAACAACTTATAATTATGAAACCCAATTATACATACATTTTAATTCGATTCAACTGTATGACAAAGCAATTTTTCATAACACAAATAGTGCCAGCGCAATAGGGCAGCGAATTATACAATTGTGCCATTATACCAATCGCCGTGAAATTTACAATAGAGAATTATACCATTCCAGCGAATGGCCAGCAAATTATCAGTTTTATGTTTTGATATATGGAGAGCAATCATGCAAACTTTGTGATAGATACAAATACCGAATTTTTTGTTTGCTATATGTGAAAGTTGTCCTATATTATATTATTTGTCTCTCTAAAAATAACACATATCAAATTTAGTCAGCTATAATAATAGATACCTAATAAAAACGCTTCAACAACGAAACATATCTAGTAAAAATTCACAAATAAATCTGAGAGGATTAGGCCATAGGTATATTCCGGCATTATTTTTACCTTGCATGAGATAGAAAAATTATTTTCAATAATTTACTGATTCAAAAAAGTGTATTTAAAAATATGAGTTGCTAGAAATACCATGGAAAAAAAAAGTTCATGACAATTTTTTAAAAAAAATTATTTTTCAATTTTGATTAAAAAAAAATAGGAAGAATTTGGGTAATATTGTGAGATATCCCCCAAATTATGCAAACTTTAAGAAAATGGGAGACAGATGGTCAAAATATAAAATTTGTTTTGCATATACAGCTAAAAACCATTGAGGGAACTCGCCGTCAATAAAACGACGACGTTTGGGTAACGTCTTGCGTTAATCAAGGCGACATGTCTCCTCGTAGTGCACACTTCACCATTACCATCTAATTAAATTCTTAATTAATCATTTTAGGTATGACACATTAATACTCCTATTAAGTATTTTAACATATCAAAAAAATATATGATATTTATTAATAAAATATATTTTTATTTTTGATATGTTAAAATGATGTGAACACACGAAAACACAATGAAAATTGATTCATTTTCAAAAATGAGTCTGTAAATGCAAAAATATGTATTAAAAATAACGAAATATACGTAATGTTTTTCCAATTCATTATAAAGATTCTCATATATTTATTTCAGAAAAATATTTAGAATTTCTCAAAGGTGCAAGATCCATGAGCTAATACACACGATAAATGACAAAGATCGAATAATTTCTAAAAGTTAGCTCGTAAATGTGGAAATATGAGTGAATAAACGTCAAGACTATACGTAATGCTTTCCAACTCATTACGAAAGTCCTCATAGTTTTTTCAGAAATATTTTCTAGATGCCCAAGCGTGTCAGATGCAGGTGTTAATACACACGTAAAACAGTGAAAGTTGGACTAAAAGTTGGCTCGTAAATGCAATAATATGCATGAAAGAATGGCAGGGGACTACACTTAATGGTTCTCCAACAAATTAAGGAGGTACTCATATAGTTTTTTAAGGAATTTTTTTTGAATTTCTCAAAGATGCTAGATTAATGGGCTAATATACACGAAAAATAGTGAAAGTTGCGTAATTCCTAAAAATTGACTCGTAAATGTGAAAATATGCATAAAAAATGGTGGACTATATGTTATACTTCCCTAACTCATTACGAAGGTCCTCATATAATTTTTCATTATAAAATTATGGATGATCCTAAAGCGCTAGATCTATGGGCTAATAAATACTAAAATCGATTAAAATTAGGTAATTTTTAAAAGTTGACTCATAAGTACAAAAATATGAACAAAAAAATAATATAACTATATGTAATGCTTCCGAACTCATTACAAAGTTCTCATATAATTTTTAAAAAAAGAATTTTGATTCTCAAAGTCAAAATAATTAAATTCATGGGTTAATATATATTAAAAAATGATACAAGTTATGTAATTTCAAAAAAAATTAACTCATAATAAGTAAAAGTGAACGAAAGCAGTAACTACATGAAACAAATACTCTAATAAATGCACCTTTATTTAAGAAAAAAAATTAATTAGTGTATGTAGTCAAATTAACTAGAGTTCAAAAGCATCCATTAATAAAATGCACGTTTAATTAAAACATTTTGTTAGTCAAAAGATGCCAAGTAATGTGAAGGATGAATAAGTAATTAATACCGTAAAATATAAAGAGAATTATTTATTTTTTTGTTGTATTTAAAGTGATACTAAATAAAAGTGTAAAATTATTATGGACAAATAAAAATAAATCGTGTAATCAGTACATTGACAATGATAACTAGTGTAATTATGGTGAGGAGAAGGCATTAATTATGGAGACAATTCAATGATTGAAAGAGCACTATAATAATTTTGTCTTGGTTGAAATTTGCAGATAATCAAGAATTTAGGGGTAGTTAATTATAGTTTGGTTGGTCAACTTTTAAAGTGTCTTAATAATCTCACCAGCCCTTCAACAACTAATCCTTTAATTTTGTTGTTTAGGATTACTAATTTTTGCCTAATAGCTCTTATAATGACATATTTACTTTAGTTTAAGACTATAGAGTACCTTTTTTTTAATAAAATTATATATGAAATTAAAATATCCTGGATGGATTTGCAGTTTTTACTTCTTCATATTCAAACATTCTTGGATAGTACTTTTTCTAGGGAGAATTGCATTTTTGGTGTTTCCTTAATTATTGATAAATTATAATCTTGATTTTTATTGTATATGATTAAAAAAAACAAATTTAATTTTTAATTGATTAACACGTCTATTTTGGTGCCTTTATATAAAGAATATGTTATGTTTTACTATTTTTAGTGTATAGTTATCAAATATAGATAACGACATGAGGTTAAGATAATTCATGGTAATGAAATAGTGAAAAGGAAAATAACATTGTGAAAATTCACAAGCACGCAAAGGAATGAAAAATGTAAATCTCATACAATTAAATGTTAAATATATTTAATTAAATATCACATAAATTAAAATTAAAATTTATCAATAACTGGAGCCAAGTGGAGTAAGAGATTCATTCTCTCGTATATATATATATATAACATACTAAATGTTCTTGACTTGTTCATATATTTTATTTTATTTTATTTTTCATATTTTAAGCATTTTAAGTGAAAATTCTGGCTCTTTCGTTGTCTATAAAGAGGCAACAATTTTTTTTAAAATTTCTTTTTATTAATTATTATTTGCAATTTTATTATTTATTTAAAGAAACAAAGGATGATGATTGGCCCTAGAAACAAAAGTCTAATTAAAAAAGAGATCTAGATCTACAAGAAAGAAAATATAGTGGATAAAAGTAGTGTTACATCATGTGCACTATCTTGTCATTGTAACCTAACAAATGGACACTTGTTCTTCCTAAATCATTCAACCACAATGTTCCAACGTGGGATCGACTAATATGAGTATTTGCTAAGTTTCATATCTATATTTGTCTATAGATCTTGGACCTTTTATGATCCATCTAACACCATCTCAATTACTTTATGCTCATATTCTTTGTATGTATGCACCCTCCCCTCCTATATAAATACACTTTTTTACTGATTCGAAAAACGAAACATGACAACTAAAAGAGAATCAAGAAAGTATCTCTCGTATAAGAACAACAACTATTGTCCTTTGAATTCATGCATTTAAGAGGATAGATCTATAATCTCCATAGGGAATCTTGAGATTTTATATACAAGAGAGTATATGAATATAATATTTCGATCATGTTTTTTTGATTTGTGAATTTTAAAAAATTCTTATAGATATTTTGAATTTTTTAAGTATACTAACTATAGTGGTCATCTCCATTTAAATTCTAAAAGTATTAAAATTTTAATTTTATAAAAAATTGTATGAATTTATGTAAAAAGATATGATGCAAGTCTCTTAAAATATGTGTTGATCATACACCATGTCAATTACTTTATGTTTATTCCTTTTATCTTTATTAATATAAGAAACATTATTGTCATTGAGTTCATGCACAATTCTCTTTAAAGAGGACAGATCTATAATTTTCATAGGGAATCTTGAATTGTAAATACATGAGAATATAATTGATAGTCTATTTGACACTCTTGTTATTATTTAAAGTCAAATTATTTTCTCACTATAACTTTCTCAAACGTTGTAAAATATTTTGAATAACTATGCTAATTTACTTTTCACGCAATTCTCAAATATATAAGTTACATATTATTTGTCCATATTACATAATTATTTGTTTCAAATTACTTGTCAGTTTGTGAAATCAAAATTAATATTTCTTTCTTATTTTGTTGTTAAAATTAATTCATTTTGAAAATATATACTATATAGTAAAGTTCTAAAATAAATCCTTTGTTGCTCATTTTGATATTGATGAATAAGACACATAAATAGTGTATTAAAAAAAATTAAAGTTTAAATGAATAAGAAAATATCAGTATTATGAATTTCTCAAGAGACATGTAAGAAGAAATTGTGGATAAATAATATAGAGGAAGAAAGTAAAAAAAGTGAAAAAATTTATTTCTCAATTCACATTAAAAATTGAAGAGCAGAAAGGATATCGAATATCGAATATGTACACTTTAGCTCTACCTCGTTAAGTTAGAAGATCTAAAAATTGAGATAGGACAACTAAATGATAGAGAAAGTTTACATCTATGGAATTACTTATTCTTTGACTTGTCTAGTAGTCGTCTAAGTTCACAAGACTTAACCTAATTAAAGCTTGAAGAGTATGTGACAAAATTCACTTTGTCCCTAACCAAAGAAACAAATAGAGGATATTGTGCATAGAGATTCTATTCTAAATCACTTGAATTTGAACAAATTAAGGAGAAAAGTTGATGAATTGAAAATACTTTAATCTTAGATTAGCAAAACAAGATTGATTTTTAGTCTTGTGATACACTAGTGCCAACGTGCATATGCAAATTATATACCTACTAACAAATAGTCTTGGCTTCATGTTGGACATACACTAAGCAAAAGTGACAACTAATGGCAATAGATTTTTATTAAATATCGTCATTAAAATATTCTATGTAAATTGAGTTAATGTTATTATTATAAAAATCGCTAAAATTTTCAATGATATATATATATTATTACTGTTAAATACAATATAACATAATAACAATTATATTTTTAGCGCCGGATAATTATCGCAAAATTCTTTATCTGTCTTATTGACAATTTATTTTTGATTTTTCATTTGGTATCTAGTACCTACATTGAAGTCTAATTAAATTACTTAAAATCAAAAACTTTAATATTGAAATCTAATTAAATTACTTAAAATCAAAAACTTTAATTAAGAATAAAAAAATATTTATCACTCTATCACAGCCCTGTCAGTGAACACAGATTAATGGTGGATGATTTGATGGGAATTGTCTTCACTTCCAAGACTAGAAAATAAAATGCCCCAAAAAGAACTTTAGGCATGTGAGTCAATGGTCCCTACAAATTACTATATTCCTAGTATGAAGTTGGACTAAACAAAGTGCTAATTAATTAAAGTTAAGAGAAGAAGAAAAATATACCCTATAGAAGAAATCACAAAAAGAGAAAAAAGATAACATTTAATAACTTGATTTTAAATCAAATCTTTATCTTAACCCACAATATTATTCACTTTGTGGGTCAAAAGGAACTAATGTAATCATAAAAATCTATGTGACCTAATGACCTACAAACTAAGTATAAAATATTCTATTTTACAAGAATTTGGTACTTCAAAAAAAAAAGCCCTTCGAATAAATATTTTTATGAAAATGACTTTATTCTTTTAAAAATATAAAAAAATATGTATTTTTAAAAATGTCGGCAATTTGAAGGAAAAAGAAGCTCGCTTTAATGCATTAAATCATTCAATCATGATAAATTATATAATTTAGCATAAATAACAAATACAAATAAATTCTCTAAAATTAAAAATGAGCATATATACCTAAACAGTAAATTCATCCCTACTAATTAAGAGTAAATTTTATTTACTAATCACTTAATTTTGTTAATTTATTTATCAGAAAAGGAAAAAAGTATCTTTATGTTGGGACCATAGATCTGACTCAAAAGCACCCACAAATAAAAAGTATTACATGTTTGAAGTAATTTACAAGGGATATTAGTAAAATATGCGTTAGAAATAATATCTTATGACCCCTTAAAAATTAAATAAAAAAAAATTAACTTTTTTCAAATAATATAGAATTTATAATTTAGAGTCTCAAAAAAATAACTTTCTTTAGAAAAGAACTAATTTCTCATATTTGATGGAAAACATTTTTGTACCAAACACAAAGTGCAGCTTGGTCATGGAAAAAATTGTTTGGACATAAAATTATTTCAATTTTATGGAATTCAATTCAGGAATTTAAAAAACTCAAATAAATTATTTTCATATTTTATACTTCAAATCACTCTCAAAAATTCAAAAACAATTATAGTTTATAATCTATAATATACTATAACCAGTTTAACTTGAAACAACCTCCTTTTCACACTTTTTACCTTTTTTTCTTTATAATAATTTCACATTTTCGTATCTATATCTTCCAAAAAGTCTTTCGACATCGCTTACTTTAGTTTATTTAACAATTCTCCTGTATTTTTCAAGAATATCAACTTAGGAGTACTCGAAAAGTAAAAGAATCTTAAATGTATTAAATGGTCCTATTGCTTAACAATAACTAAAAATAACCAAACAAGAGTACTACTTCTGAATTCTTAAATATGTGAATGTTGACCTACTTTTTTGTTTCATCAACAAATCAAGCACAAAAAGGTAAAAAAAGAAAAATTATAAACTAAAAAAAAAACATATAAAAAAGGAAAATTGAAGTGAAGCATGATGCAAAACTTATACAACACTCAAAAAAATCTCCTACATTATTAGGGTTCACATTCTCAACTACACAATAAAGAAAATTAAATTTGTTAATCAACACTCCGATAAAAAAAAAAAATTCTCTACTTTTACTCAAAGATTTCGACTTCGGACATCTGAATTCAAATACTCTCTCCGTTTTAAAAAGAATGACCTTATTTCCTTTTTAGTCTGTTTCAAAAAAAATGACTCCTTTTCTTTTTTTTGCAACACTTTAACTTTAACTTCTCGTGTGACATGTTTTTAGATCAAAGGTATTGTGGTATATTTGACACAATTTTAATTTAGAAACACAAAATTGGAAAGTTTTTTTTTTAAAACTCCGTTTCAAGTCAAATTAGTACATCCTTTTTTAAAACGGAGGGAGTAAGTCGTAGTTTGAAGAAAATTTGAATTAGTTGATCTTCTATACGAGTTACCAAAAAGGATAAAAGAAAAAAGTCACACTCACTTATCCCCACCACTCACGGCATGGATCATAAAAACCCTAAATTAACATGCTTTTGTCAATTATTACCTAAATAACTTTAGATTATTTGCTTTTCCCTACTAATCTTTTCCACCAAACGCCTACATAATCATGATTAACGTGAATGTCTTTATCAAGCACTCTAATTCTTGTGATTAATTTGTCATGCTGTTGACTAGGGTCCTCACTTAAATCTCTGCCCACCACTACAAGTTCACTTAATTAAGATTGTATTAATATTTTGTCATAAAAATCTCACCTAGCTTTAACTTAAAGCCAAATTTAGTGAGGCAAAGTTATATTATTGGTTACTAGTTGATTGCTAGTATATCTTGTCCAGAAGCAGTAAAAGAGTGTGTTCACTATGAACAGAAATACAATTTCTTGAAAGCAAAAGAAAACGAAATCGAATCACACTATATATCTAGATTCAGAGTTGATAATTTTAAAATTGACTAAAAACTAGTTTTGGAGTAAAAATATAATGATTCATTTCGTGTTAAATTTTAAAACTTGCTCAATTTTTTATATGTTATATACAAAATCAAAAAAATTCAAAAATAGTTATATATACATCTATGGCAATAGATTACTTCCTCTATTTCAATTCATTCGAATAGTTTGAATAACCATGAAATTTAAAATTTTCTTTTTTTTTTATCTGTGGTCATTAACATCTGCGGAAGTAAAACAAAAAATGTAGTAAACCAAAATGTGCATTAATATCTGAAGTAGAAAAAAAATATGGCTAGTTATGTTGGACACGTGTCATCAAAATAAGCCTCAAATACAAGATTTTCATCAATCCAACATTTTGGTTTGAAAAATACTTTTAGCCAGAAAATTTGGTTAGAATGGAATTAATAATCTTTTTTATTAGATTATTTTATTTTTTGAGAATTTTTATTTATTTTATTTTAATATTTTTTAATTAATAAATGAAAAAAAAATTATTTTTAAATCAATAAAAAGAATATTATAATTTTTTTATCAAAGTCTAGTCAATTTTATTGTTTATTTATCATTACCCTATAATTGTTTGTATTGGCTAGGGTTTTAGAGTGTGAATTGGTTGGTTTTACACCCAAAAATGAATGTGGAAGCATATGTGCCTAAAAATGGGTAATGAGACAAATTAAACAAATTAAAGTGTGCAAAAATATTTCCACAAAGGAGTTTGCATGCGTTCTACGACTTTATGCACAATATTTCCACAATTTGCCTTGTTCACACACTATTTTAATTTATAAGTTGGCACTACTATTAGCACTGTGTTAATTATTAGTGTTAACTAATTAACGTCAATAATTTAATTATATCTTAATGATATTTAATATAATCTGTAAATGTCTCTAAAGATAGCAACAATGAATTCAATATCAATTAACTAATGTCAGTAAATATTTTATCACTCTTTGTTAACATATATATATTTATTATCGGTAAAACTTATTTTTATTAGTGTTTTTAATTGATGTATGTTTTGAACATATTTTAGATAGTTGTAATATACTCAAAAACACTTCAATTTTCTTTATTTTCAATCGATCATACTACATAGACCATAGTATTAGTTGAAAATTGAAGTGTGTGAAATAATATTTAAAGCTTGTGGTGTGAATATTAAATAATGGATGATAGAATCTATCCACTTAGGTAGAGAATTGAGTAGACATAAAGGCCATAAAAGAACATAGAGTGGGACATGGATGTATATAGAAAAAATGGCGGGAAATATTATACCATATATTTACGGTTGATCTCTGTCCTAATTTATGTGGCACATTTCATTTTTTTGAGGATCAAAATAATTTAAGTTTGTGATCGAGATTTCCATTAAAAGAATCTTAGTTGATCTAAAATAAATTTATATAATTTGGAATTATTCATAAAAAAGTCTATAAATCTCAATAATTGATAATTCAAAATATTTAAAAGATATTATATGAAAATTTACTGTCAAAGATAGACTTATTTGAATCTCAAAATTTAAAATGTGTCACATAAATTAAAACAGAGAAATAATTTTTTACAACATATGAAAGTCATTTTCTGATATTATCTCAAAATTTTCTAACTCATAATTTCCACTTACACAAAATTTATATAACTAGTAGACATGTATTAATTAATCTGATATAAATATTGAATAAGATCGATTCATTTATTTATTCAAATAGCCGCAAAGAATATGTTATGATGATTGAATCGACAACTTAACCAAATCCCAAATGCAAATTGCATAAAGAGATTTGTTTTTTGATAAGGTGATAGACATTAGTTAATTAATGTGTTCCTTTTATACTTGATATGAAAATGACGTTTTGGGTTGCAATTAAGGGAGTCATTAGAGCACTCCTTAATAATCTCTTTCTTTCGGCGCCCATACTAGTTTCAATATTAGTATAACAATAATAACGATAAATTTAGTGTAATAATTTTATAAATGGAGTATGACGAACGAAGAATATATGCATACTTTATTTAAATTTTTGTGAAGAAGTCGGACAATCTTTGATAGACGGTAAAATCATGAATGGCCGAGGAAGTTCAGAGGTCAAAGAAATCATACTCTTAATATCTCGTTAATTTTTATGGATATAGAGTAGTTATTGGAGTCCCTAAGACCTAATTTAACATGGTATCATAGCAGGGTCCGACTCACCCGATGTTGAACCCCTCAAAATAATCAAAATTGCCCACGCACCAAATGCTAAGCACTGAGCGTGAGGTGGGGTGTTAAAGAATGAGATATCGGTGGTTAATGAGATGAGTGAACTCCTTATAAGACTTGGGCAATCCTCTTCCCTTTGAGCTAGCTTATGGGTGTGTGTTAGACCTAAAATCTAATTTAACAGATTCGACTTCTATTCTCAACTAATATTGTTGGATGGAAATGATTTTTTATATATATAAAAACAATAGTGATAATAAAGTAATGTTTGATGCTTTAGACTACTAACAAATTAAAGGCAACATGGAAAGTCATTTTCCCACTCTCTTTCACTTTAATTTAGATGAGAATTGAGGGAAATTTTATAAAGTTCTTGCCCGGCATGCCGACCCACTTTGTTTCTACTATAAGGTAATGTACTAATAATATTCTTTGAATTAAATAACTAGGATTAGTTATGTGTCTGAGCGAGTTAAGTGGGATTAAGGAGTTTATTTGACAGAAAATTATATCATATATTTTAAATTAAAAATACGTGTGTATATATATTTGTTCTTGACTTTTCTATATATATATATATATATTTCTTTATATTTAATCATCATAATTTTAATTTTAATGCAAAGAATTTTTACAACCCTCCAAAATAACTATCAAAGAGGAATAGATTTTGAAATTTGGCATTAGAATGTGTTAAAATTAGAGCTAAACCAAATTGACTAGGTTTATATATGATTGTGATAGGTTGATAATCAGTTGTAGAATTAATTAATTAATGATGGATTTTAATAATATTGTTTATCAAAAAAAGAAAATACAGTTAAATTTGTTGTGAGGTTTTGGGACATTTAAATATGAAAAATACTTGGGAGCTAATACATACTATAAAATATAGAAAGATTAAAGTACAAGAATATTAATATAGTATTTTTATGTGTCGTTCAGAATATACTACTTATAGGAATTAATAAAGGAAATACATTAAACAATAAGAAAATTTTACTCTACGTAGAAATATTATTATGTGTTTGCTAAAGTTCTACAATTTCGATTGTCAAAATTACAGATTAGAATCCCATTTTATCTCGTAAAAGATTAATTCAACTTTTAAACAAATAAGAAGGAATTAAATTCTTTAAGAGAACACAATTTTCTATGGATTTAGAATGATAATATTTTCTTTCAATATTTTTTTTTTTTGGGCTTAGAACTATAACTTATAAGTACAAGAATATATTAATGTTGTTTGACTCCTATTTTTGTGTTTTCAGTACCAAAAATTACATGATCAAAATCGGCAGAAAACTAATTAACAATTAATTTGTTATTACTTTGAAAACGCTCTCTTGAATTCACAATTATTTTGAGTAGTACTATATTTATTTATTAATTAAAAAAGAAATAAAGAAGGAAGGCGGGAAATAAGGAGCCGGCTGTGACAGAGATATGATAGTGACGGGGCCGTGACTGTAGCGTGGGACACGGACGGCCGTCAATTCAAACGGCAAACTGATTTATTTACCCGCAAAAATAGATGGAAAACTACAAATTGGCCATAAAATTTAAAATAACTACGTGTTTATATCTCAATCTAGAGTAATTTAAGATATCAAATTATTATTATATATTCTATTGATATTTTTAAAATACTGATAATTTTGCTTAACTGATACTAAACGAGTAATCACTATGACAAAAATAATTTTTAGCGGTAATTAATATGCACATTAATAGAAAATGTTAAAGTATTTACTGATATTAGTTAAAGGTTGTTGAATTCAATGTAGATAAAGACTTTAGGGACATATACAAAGAGTAGCAATTACTTCTAATACATATTTAGTGACAATTAAACTATTACCATTAATTAATTGCTGCTACAAATCATTTTTGATGTAATGAATCAATATGTATATAATGTATTGATATAATTAATGTTTCTTGCTCATAAATTACTCATTTGTTAATGATACTATAAGGATATATGTATATTGTTATAGATTTTGAAAATTTTGATCTTTTTAACTTTTTGTCTCTTATAAGTTAATAATATATATATATATTCAACGACTTCTGAAAATATATTCAAATTCTAAATCAAAATTATAAAGTTTGACCAAATTCATAATCGATACTCTCTCTCCACCTTTGTCCGTCCTGTTCAACTAGGGAGTAAGTTGTACACACTAATAATACAATAAATATGTTGTACTTAAATATTGAAATTTTGAAATTTGTTTGATGAACATCATGTGAGAATGGATGTGAACAAAATAGAGAAATTCCAATTGTATCTTCACTTAGATTGTAGAAAATGACAGTTTTATAGTTTGTTCACTCCTTTTAGTGCAAGTTGACTAGTTGCCGCTTGAGATTTACTACAATGGGAAACAACAAAAATCAGCAGTGATTGTTGGTGCATTTCTTAACCAATTAAGACAAAAATTGACAGCCAACTTGATGGATGGTCTACATAACCTTATTCATTTGGATGTTTTCATAGGTAAACTATGGTATAATTTTTTTATTAAAATCTTGTTTCTTGTGTTTGAAGTTGTTTTGACTTAGAAAGCAAGTGAAGTCATAGACAAACACTTACACACCACATGCTTTTGGTCCATTTGACAAAAAGTTATTACTAGCTAGTATGTAGGAGATTTAATATTCTACAAAAAGAACTCTTAAAAATGTTGTTTACCTATTAAAAATGATTTTAAAATGTCTTTTTTTTTTGTTAAAGGTGGAAGGAAGACATTTTCAAACCATATCTAATAGATTAAGGGCATTTTTGAGTTTTTATCTATATGACTATATACCATTTCTTTATATTATTACTTAAATTTGTTTGAGTATAGATATCTTTGAAAATTTTGCCGTTTCAAGTTTTTACTATATATAGAGTTTAAAATTTTCATTTCATACTTCTATAGATAGTGATAACTCGGGATTTTTTTAAGGATCCTTTTCGGAAAGCGACATGGTGTGTGCGCACGCACGTGCGTGCCTGCGTATGTGCGTGTGCGTGTGTGTGAATCGCCATATATGCGCGAAGTAGGATATGGTATCTACTTGTTCGTTCTATATAAGTTTAAATATCTATCTTGCACATACCTAAGGGCTAAGGTTTGAGGGCATAAATGACCGATGAAACCAAACCAAGGATGTATTTATATATTATACTTTAAAATATATGTTACTTAAGGCATGTTTGGTCCATGCGATATAAAATCATGATATGATATTGAGTAGATATAAATCTGTTATTCACTGTATAATATATTGATAATTGACGATAGAATCAATGTGTAGTTTTTTGTACACCATAAAGAGATGATTGTACATGTATCTTAGGTGTTAAATTATATGCATACCGTATGGGAAAACCCTATCTCGTGAACTAGGGTTAGGAATGGTTGATTTTCTAATTATGTGATATAAGTTGATTGATTGTTATATGGTATGCATGTGTGTACGTGAAGAATAAAAAGTAGAGACAACCTAATTAATTGAATATGTATAATTGCATGCCTTGAACCGAATACTTGATCGTATGATTATAAGTATATTCATTATGGATGGGAGTGTGATTGTGATAGTGCTGATGGGGTCGGGTGTGACGTACTGATACAGTAACATAGATTGGATCGGATGTCACGTACCAACACACTAATATGGATTGGATCGGATGTCACGTACCGATGCACTAACATGCATTGGATCGAGTGTCATGTACCGACACACTAACCTACATTGGATTGAATGTCACATATCAACACGTATAAATGCATTGGATTGGAAGTCACGTACCAACACATATACATGCATTAGATCGGGTGTCACATTCTGATACACTAACAGTTTAGGTGTGGGTTCCATGAGAGAACTGTGTGATTGAAACACTCATATCTACTTGTTATTGATAATGTGAAAACGTGAGTTGCTCCCGAAATGAGAATTGAGTTGGATATACCTTATGTATATATATACGTAGGTTTACTGTGTAGTAATGTAATTGGATATATGTGATGCGATAAGTGGAGACCAATGATTTCGGGGTTAGTATGTGTTGCCTTAGAGAGGTGATACATGGTATTATCGTTAAAAATTAGGGTGGTAGTATGTCGTTAATGTTAATAGTTGGGTATTGCCTTGGAAGGGGATTTTTATCGGAGAGGTTAAGAAGACTTGATAGAAGGACTATGTGGTCAAGAGTTGAGTGGTGATGTGAATGAATTAAGGGCATGTCATGAGTGGTTGACCGGGTTAATAATAGTTATATTCAAGACCTTCTTCGAGAGATAGAATGGTTAAGTCATGATCAAGAACAGAGTGACTAAGGATTTATAGTCAAGTGTACTAATATTATGAAAGGGCAGGGAAATATAAAGGTGGAGGAAGGAGTAGTCTTATTGCATGTTTTTGCTGATGATTTTTTATAATATATGGTGGGTATTGGGTTGATCGATTATGCCTACCAGTACATATGATTTTGTACTGATACTACTCTTGCTGTGTCTTTTGGGCAAAGTGTGGATGTAGAGTCGGTGATGTTTCATAGGTGAAGACGTTGATAATCATCTCCAATAGCTTCTGTGTTTCCTTCCATGGGATGGAAGTTGTCTCTAATGTTAATTATGTTACATTCTAATCTTAGTAGCTCTTGTACATGTTTAGAATAGATTCCTTTATTTACTTTACAAGTAAATTTGGGTTCTTTTAAAAACTCTTTATTTATAAATCTACATGAACTTTCTTCGATAGTATTTTCTTGTTTTCTTATTTTTTTCACATGTTTTTAACGTGTTTGGAAAATCGAGGGTTCTCCTACTTAGGTGTTAGAGTGGAGCCCGCACGACCCGGTGGGTTGGATCGTGAGAGTGATTGAGAAGACGAACCAACATTGTTACATTGAGTCATCTGTTGGTCAATATCACAACTATTTTCTATGCTCATAGACCATAAATATTTCATAACACCTTTCATATTCTCGCAAATAATTATGTAACACTGCACAAGGTATGCCAATTTTCACTTGTGTGTCAATATCATAATGGTTCATGCCTTATTTCAATATTACGAATCTATTTTTTCAAGCTCCAAAAATCTCCGAGGTTAATTTTAATAAAATATAAACTTGTGGATCAATTTTGTACAAAAAAAAACTCAAATCATGATATGGAATTCAATATCATGATTTTTGAAAA
Source organism: Solanum habrochaites (assembly GCA_027704765.1). NCBI lineage: Eukaryota > Viridiplantae > Streptophyta > Magnoliopsida > Solanales > Solanaceae > Solanum > Solanum habrochaites. The sequence continues at coordinate 4,555,032 of JAKWJA010002497.1, read as the reverse complement.
ATATGAAATTCCATCTCATCACATAGAATCATGAGATGGAATCAACGGAAAATCACATGTCCGAATGATGAATCCATCTCACGATTTCGTATCATATGATATTGAACGACAAACGACTATTTATGACCAATACGCGACGACCATTAAATCAATTTTTATCACCTCTTATTCATTAATAAGTAACAAAGTAATCTCAAACGGGAATTTAAAATACGGAAAAGGGCCTAAAATACCCTCGAAGATTGAAATTGGTGCGCCAAATTTATCTCCATCCCCTATTTTGCTCCAAAATACCCCACCACCACTATTGGCTCCAAAATAAATTACCCTTGTCATCCACCTTTGGGTTCAAAAGTGACCACTTATTTAACGGTTTTAAAGTAAAACTATTAATTATTTTTTTAAATACTTTCGTTCACTATTTGTTATAATTTAACTTGATATTTATAAATCAATCCACTACCCACCCATTACTAATTAAATCCACCAAAATAATAAACCCTCACATTACTAATGCAGCAACAACAAGAAAGCACTTCCAATGAGAGTTTTTTTGAAATTTGAGGAGACGAAAAATATCTAGAGAAGTAAATTAGCATACATTCAAGTGTCTACATAAATTAACGATAACTTGAAAGATCTGACTTGTTTAATCTTAATTATTCGTTTCGTCTCAATATGTGATTGGTGTACTTTACTACTTCATAATAATTTTTTTTTTTTAAAAAATAATATATTAAGGTTTTTAAAACAAACCATAAATATTTTATAGAATGATAGTAAACGTCATGAATTAATTCGGAGTACTACTTCTTTAACGTTAATCATAGATTTGTGATTCAAGCTTGAAATAAAATCCTATTGAAAGTGTCCTCCTAAATAAGGGGCTCAACCTAAATTTAATTGGGGCTTTAATTCAGAGTCGAATAATTTTGGATGTCATTTTTGCAGCGAATCTATAATTTCGTTATGTTTTAGTAGTGTTTAATACAATTTTGATATTATAATTGGTTTATTTAAATTCCGATGGATTTAGTTAATAATGATTCGGTAGGGGTTGGTTATAAATTTATTAATAATTAAATTATAACAGTTATAGTTGAAGCGCCAAGTATTTTAAAAATATTTGAATAGTTAATTTTTAATAGTTAAATAAGTGGTCATTTTGAACCCAAAGATGGGATGACAAGAGTATTTGTGTGGTCCATAGGTGAATGAGAAGGGCATTTTGAAGCCAATGTGTGATGGATGGTCATTTTTATTACCATGTCTAATACTTCGAGACATTTTATAGACCCTTTTCCGTTAAAATATAACCAAACACAATGTAAATAAACCCAAAACTGATACAATTTGATTATATATAAAATAGGTTGATAATGTAAAGTGTAATGTATGTATTTGGTCAGTTGAGTGTCCTTAATAGAATTTTCAACAATCATATTTTTTTATATAATCAACTATGGCTTCCTATTTTACATTAATTAGCTTAAAAAGTTTCCTCATTGATGTAAAGGCAGTAGTATAATAAAGAATTTTGTATTTGCCACTGAGAATTATGTATTTTTGTTTTCCTTTGAACTGTTTCCTAATGTGTCATAACCTGCTACACTATTTTTAATTTTAAAATTTAAATTTTGAAAGTGTGAAACTTCAAACTTACGTAAAAAGTCTATTTGTTTGATGAGTTTTGGTCAACTAATAATTATTGCCTCTTTCTTAAATTTTGTGATGTATATAACTGCCCCATAGAATTTTAAAGGATTGGAGATTTCAAATATATAATTATAAATATTTGCGAACTGATGAATGAACTATTTAAGAAAATAAAATAAATCAAATTTAAATTAATTATCAAATAAAATAATATCCTTATTTTGGATTGACTTAAAAATAAAAAATATTACATGAATTGAAACGTAGAATTATTACTCTATCAGTTATAATTTATGATTTTCTTTTAATGTTTATGTTAAATATTCACATTGAATTTGATTACTCTCAAATCACGCCAAAAAGCTCACTTGGGAAGAGCAAGGTAAAATATTTCACCTTAAAAGTGACTCTGTTATGAGGATTTGAATTGATCTAAAATCTTTAATTAATGATGAAAATATATTTATTACTTTATCACAATTTTGCTCAATTAATCTAAACTTTCAAATACATAATTTACAAAGATTTATAAATTTAATAAACCACAATAATAATTAGCTAGTCTTTGATGAAATGCACACACGTGCACGAATAATTTCTTCATGTTACACACGAATCTTTTTCTGTATTTTGAAAATTATAATCTTTTGTAGAATATAACTTATGGATTAAATTTTATATATTTTTAAAAAAATTTAATTACAATATGAATTTCAAAACCAACTCCTTTTTTATATTAAAAGAATAACATTTGAATGATCATGATATCAAAGTTGAAGTTGAATTTGGTGCAGATTTCAAACATAAACATATATTTGAAATTAAAACTTGAAATCAACTCCTCAAATATATTCTAAAGCCGACCTTAGTTGCACTTGAAAATTTTTTTATAGCTAAATACTTTTTTTAAAATAAAAAAATTGTCGTAGTCAAACAATTCAAGTAGCACTACTACTTGATTGATGAATTATTATACAAGTAATAATTGAAAATTTAAAGAAAAATAATAGAGTGTAAACTTTATTTGTTAGGAAATGAATTTGAAACCTTAAATACTTTCAGTCTTTTAATATTTATACATTTTAAAATATAATTAAAAAAATGTCATGTATACTTTCAGTCTTTTAATATTTATACATTTTTCTTGATAGCACTTGACATCCTTGTAATTAACTTTTTCACGAACAAAATAAGAATTCTTAAATTTTTGAATTTGGTTCTCCGGCTTGGTGAATTGTTTTTTGTTCTTCATAAGTTTTTTTTCGAGACTTTTTTATGTTTACCTTTGAATTTGTCTTTCATAACAGTACCAAAAGATTTAAAAAGATTAGCTTTATAAGAATTAAGAGAAAGTTATATTTTTTATCTTTGAGAGGTTTCGCCTCTTCAGTCTCATGTGAACTATTAGGTTTTCTTGTAAGTGTTACAATTTTTTTCTTATTTTAATTGATTTTATAACAACTCATGATGGTGGGAATTTTTCAGAGCAGAACATTACCCGAAATATATACACACTCATGTCCTCTGTTTGAGACATTAGCAATCACGTTCTCATATTTATGAACTTGTTCCATTATTGACTTATTATCAACCATTTAAATTCATTGATTGACAACATATTTTTCCTTTCCTGCATCATCAACGCCATAATTCTTTTTCAAAATATCCTATATTTTTTTGACGGATTTATAGGTTGAAAATATATCAAATAAAGGATTAGTCATATGATTTTGCAAACGTCCTCTAACAATTTTGTTATCTTTTTCAAACTTCTTTTAAAAACATATCAACAGTTATAACATTGCTAGAATTAGTTGTAGTGTTAGAACCTTTCGTAGAAGGTTCCTTAAATAAACCACAATCAACTTCTAATTATTCAAAGAAAATTAAAAATTTTTTTGTGACCATCGTTTAAAATTATTTCAATCCAAAGGCTCAAGTTTTGACAAATCATTAAAAGTTTTGTTCAAAGAAATAATCATTTATCAATATTATATGTCAAGAAATCACTTTCAAATTATTGGGAAAAATACTATAATATTGATATTAAATTGGAATTATAAAGTAATAAATGACTTATCACAAAAATTATGTCGTGGCAAGCCACTGCCTTGAAAGCGATTTCGGCCCGACTCAGGTGCAAATCGTAGTAGCCAATCGCTCCCCAAGGTTCCACAGTTACTGTCAAACACGTGCACTAGTGGCTGAGAGTTTGGAGGTTCCTCAAAACCAATTGAAAAAATATTCTAAGGATAATAAGAGAGGAGGAAAATGTTTTCTTTTTCCTTTTGTTGGGTGTCTAATAATGTTCACAAAGATCAAGCTTATATAGGATTTGCCAAAGAGGAATTTCAAAGTGAAAGAGTTAATTTGTATAACTCATATTGAATGCTAATGGCAGTACATTACATCACATTCTACAGAAACTCTTCTTATATTTTGAAACGGAAAAATTAATCTCTATATAACGTAATTTACTTTATATTCGTTACATTACACAATAAATAAATAATTGTAGAATTAATATCACACTAATTTGGTAATCTATATTTTACAACCTAGTAACATCAAAAGAACATTGAAGTGTCAACCCCTAAATCCATGAACAATTAATACCTTGGAAAGTAAATTGTTCCCCACCCCATAAATCGAAATTATCAATTTTACACGGCATTATAGATTTAATAGAACAGTGGTTTAGATTTAATGACGATTTATACATAGCAAAATTAAAATTGATTCAATAATATAAATTTATCAGTATCAAACTAAAATATTTATTTCGAGTTTCACAACCCATTATCATCAAAACACTAGTAACTAAAAAGAAAATTTGTAACAAAATATTACCAATTAAGGTTCATTTGACTAATATTTGAAAACTCATAAGAAAAGAAGGTGTTTAAATAGGGCTAAGAAGGTAAGAAAGATAAGTTATGAGTTTAAAGTTCATGTCAATGATGATGATGATAAGTGGAATGAAATCGTATTGAATAATAACTTTGATTTAATTTGATATTGGGTGAGGAGAAGGAAAAAATGGTGTCATTCAAGTGAGGGAGAAAGAGAGAAGGGAGAAGATAGAGGTAAAAATGGTTGTGAAAAAAGCGAAAAAGAGAGAAAAGATAGATACAAAATTGTTTAGGAAATTAAGTGAAAAAATTAAAAAAATTATACGTGTATGCTCGCATAGATTTGGCAGACGCGTGCGCACACCGTTAGTATGTGTGATTGGTTTTGTACATTAGAAGGTGGTATTAGTTACACTTCTAACAAGAATAAGTGTTTAGTAGATTGTCATGACAATTTAAGTGTGTAACTGACATTTCGAGATAAGTTCAAAGGTGATTTATGCTTTTTTCAAAATTAAATTATAAATATTTACATAGCGATAAATGAACTGAATAAGAAGAAAATAAAACTAAAATTAAATTAATTATTAAATAAAATAATATCCTTATTTTGGATTGACACACAAATAAACAATATCACATGTATTGAAACATAGAAGTAATACTCTGTTAGTTACAATTTATGATTCTTTTTTAACGTTTATGTTAAATATTCGTATTGGGATCTGACTACTCTCAACTCACGCCAAAAAGCCCATTTGAGAAGAGCAGGGTAAAATACTTCACGTTAAAAGTGACTCTGATCGAAAATTTTTAATTAATTAATGATGAAAACATACTTATTACTTTATCACAATTTTTCAGTTTAATCTCAATTTACGCCAAAAGGCCCACTTGGAAGATCGGAGTAAAATACTCCATGTTGAAAGTGAATCTGCTATGAGACTTTGAATTGATCGAAAATCTTTAATTAATCATGAAACGTGTTATTTTAAACTTTCAATACATTATTTACAAAGATTTAAAATTTAATAAATCACAATAATAATTAGCTAGTCTTTGATAAAATGCTCACACGTGGCACGAATAATTTCTTCATACTATACAAGAGTCTTTTTCTGTATCTAATAGTTATAATTCTTTTGTAAAATATAATTTATGAATCAAGTTTTATATATTTTAAAAAAATTGTAATTACAATATGGATTTCAAAACCTACTTTTTTTTATATTATCACAAAAATTGAATTTGATCAAGATATCAAAGTTGAAGTTGAAATTTGGTGTAGATTTTAAAAATAAACATATATTTGAAATTAAAACTTGGAACTCAAACTCCCAAATATTATGTCTAAATGCCTACTTAAGTTTGAATCGAAAATTTTATAGCTAAATACTTTTTTTAAGCTGAAAAAAATAAAAAAAATTCTCGGTCAAATAACTCAAGTAGCAGTACTACTTGATTGATGAATTATTATACAAATAATAATTCAAAATTAAAAAAAAAACAATTACAAGGATGATTTTGAAGGTACTAAGATATACTCAATAAATGTAAACTTTATTTGCTAGGAAATGAATTTGAAATCTTAAATACTTCCAGTCTTTCAACATTAATCCATTTCAAAATATACAAAAAAAAAAAACACGTCACAATATATAATATAATAATTATTACAAATGCAATATTATTGCTAAGGTACGGCTACTAATGAGGTATAGCCTAAATAATTGTATGATTATATAATTTATAATAAAAGAACATAGCAATATAATGTCATACTCTCTGCACATGGTTATTTCAAGGGTAAAATAAAAGTATTTTGATATTTTATTTTTCATTTTTTGGAACCCAAACCTAGGGAACGAGAGGTGCGGTGTGTTGATTATCTAAAATTAATTTAAATTCATATTATCATAATTGATTAGTGTTGGGTTATTTATTTGAGTGTTCAATGTGGTTGAAACGTGATAAGCCCGTCGCGTTACTACCGATTCCTGAACGGTGTCATCTCCTGTCATTGTTATCTCATGCGCTAAGAGTTGCTCATGCTTTCCAAACGTCACACAATTTTTAGATCATTAGTCAACAACTCCAGATAAAAAAAAGACTTTGTATATGATGTTTATTGACTTGTAGACAACACATGATAAACTCCTGATGTGATTCTATAAAAATTATTGGAAGCTAGAGACATTCATATGACTTATATTAAGATAATTGAGGACATATATAACGAAGTACTTAGGATCGTAGCGATAATAACAGAAGGAGTCTCATAACACTTTTCAATCGTGATAGATCGAGTTGCATCATTGATCAAATCTTACTTTTAGTTTGTCTTAAAATTGGTGGATCTAAGCAACATATCCTATGAGAGTCAGGTGTTTGCTATTTGCAGATGACATAATATTTATTGTTGAGACTTACGATAAAATTAGCTAAAAGTTAGAAATTTAAAAACGGACACCCTCATAATGAATTTGAAATGTAAATTTAATGATGTAACTTAATAAAAAAAAATATAAAAATCGTCCCTTCAACAAAAAATTTCAAGTGCACGACTATATCAATTAACTTTTATTGCTTTATTGCATGCTTTGTTGATCACATGAATCTATATCACCTTTTGTTGAGTACAATATGAGATTGTATAGGTTTCATTTATTATGCAATTGGTATTTAAATATATGTATTTGAGATTGATAAATTAAATCGATATATTATATTATTAAAAATATTATGCTCAGTACTTATATTTAATTAATAATCATAATAAGAAAACAAAAACATGAAAAAATGATCAAAAGAAAGAAACATAAACAAAGTTTTCTATGAATCTCCAAATCCATGGCACATTATCATAATATTCATTCCATTCACACAACAATTAACTTGCAAAATACGTGAGTATGTATATAATATAATGTAATATGTATAACATATTGAATTACTATTGAGTCAGATACATTTGCCACTTTATAAAATACTTGTTAGCTATTTAAATAAGGAGAATTTGGTCACAAAGATTGTGTATTCAATATTAAGTAAAAAGAGAAAATATTTAATAAGTGAGAAAACCATTTATATGAAGAAAAAGAAAAAGAAAAGGGGAAAGGGAGACTCATTTAAAATAATTATTTACTAAAGAAGAGGAGGAAAAGGGGAAAATATCGTTGAAGTTACATTTTAATGTAAAATACTTTATAGCACATTATTTAATCATCCGATTAAGTTAATGCACTAATTTTTCTAGATTAATTACTTACGTTTGGCATTGATAATATATTTAACTAAAATTGTGACTTTGAAGAGAGAAACTCTTTCCCTTCATCAAAGTAAGATGTATCCAATAACAATAATAAGAAAATGCACAAGTATTCTGTTAGACTATGATTACAATTTAGGAGACATATTTTAACTATTTTCATGTGCTATTACTTCATATACTTATTATTTTTTTAATTTTTATGCAACTTTTTAATTTATATGACATTTAAATATTTTTCACGCTTTTTAATTGCGTGAACGGAGTGTGCGACGTAATACAAAATGTATATAAAATTACAAAAAAAATAATAATTTTGGAGGGCTAATAGGACCTAAGTTAAAATGTATCTATGAGATTTTGATCATAGTATAGGGAATACTCGTGCAATCTCCGTTCACAATTATAAATGATATAATAATCTCTATTAACAAAGATAATATTTAATTTAAAATAAATTAAAATCCTCACAAATCATATCATACTATTCAAGCTCATTCATACAATTCTAAAAATTAAATTGAAGAAACTCACCAAACACATTTCAAAATCAAACACAATCTTAATTTGATTATATTAATTTTTTTTTTTTATTATTAAAATTTCAAAGAAAAATGGAGAAGAAAATAATAATAATAATAATAAAAAAGCAAAGTAAATTGGACCCAATATGTATTAGTTGCTTACATGCAAAGCATGAAGTGCCACATGGGAGTGGATGAGAGACAATTGTCATCATCCACCACCCACATTAACCAATTACAAAAGGCGCCAACACGTTCTCATTACGGTTTTTCTCTACTAATCATAATTAATTAACTCTAATTTATAATAACTACTATTCCCTCCGTCCATTTTTACATTTTCAATGTATACACGATATAATTTTTTAACGATAAATATTCGAATTATATGTGGTAAGCAATTGATTAATTGGCTTAGAGTAAATTTTACGTGTATTGAACGAGTAAAAATGAACGAAGAAACGTATTTTACGAGTGTGGGGCCAGCACCGGCTCACATGCATGCCGTGCAACTACTGTCAGATATACGGACCCACTCCACTCGTCAATGGAGCCCACTTTTGGTCCACTCCTCTTACCTGGCTACAACTCTGCGCGTGAGAGACACGAACATAAAAGCGAGTGGATGAAAAAACTGCTCCCCAGTACCTAGGGTTCGAAATTTTGGTTATATTTGGGTGGTGCTTTCACTCCTCTCTGCCTCCATTCTCTCTCGCCCACAGCATCTCTTCATTCTCTCGTTCACTGTTTTTCAACTTCTTCTTTCTGCCATTTTTCTCTTTCTAACTTGGGAGGGGACCCTCAGACCAGTCAACTTTTTTTTTCTTTTCACTTCATTGATATCGAGTTGTGTTTTGGGGTGTTGGATTTGAAGATGGAGAAAGATTTCGATGATTGTGAGTTTTGGTTACCTCCACAGTTTCTTACTGATGATGATCTTTTGATGGATTTTAAGACGACTTCTCCGGGGAGTGATGGGAGTAAGTTGTTTGGATATGGGTTAAGCCAGTTTGGGTCGAACTCGGATCTCAGTTCCCCGGTTGAGTCTGTTGTTGGTTCAACGGAGAACGAGAGTGATGAGGATGATTACATCATTGGGTTAACTAGGAAAATGGTTCATTCTACTCTGCAGGAGGCTGGTTTAGGCTATGAAAACGGCAAGGTACTTTTTAATGCATTTTTTTTTGTTTGTGTTTGTGTTTGGGGTTTGATTTGTTTGGATTTTGCTTAATTTTTTCTGGGTTTTTGTTCTTCTACAGGGTTTGAGTTTGTCTGGTTCGCCACAATCGACGTTGTGTGGTGTGCTCGGAGCTGGGTGTGGTTGTAAGCAGGGGTCGAGCCGTGGAAGTCCAACTTGTCCATCTCAGGCTTCTTCTCCGCCGCCGATGAACAGGCCGGATGTGTCGTTGGATCTGCTTTATGCGGCTGCTGGTGAAGTGGCGAGGATTAGAATGATGGAGGAGTCGGCCGGACTGTACCATAACAAAGGTGGAATATGGTCTGCTCCTCCAAGGAAGACAAGTCCAGTACCTGTTGGCCCCAAAAACCCTAAACAGAATCTTGGTCCATTTAGCACAAATCAGAGACAATGAATCAGAGTCACAATTAAGAGGTCAGACAGAGAGGGCAGTCAGAGTCAAGCAGTCAGGCAGGCAGCACAACCTCTCTTATCAGCAGTTGCAAGTAGCTCAAGTAAGTTTTACATCCCCTGTTTTCTTATTTTTCTCAGAATATATTTTATTTTGGGCGTTTTGTTGATTTTTTTTTGTGGAAATGCAGTTTCAGCGTTTGAAGCAACAGCAAATGATTAAGCAAGTGCAGGGTCAAGGTGTGTTGGGTAATGGAAAAGGTGGATTTAGGCAGTTTCCATTGAACCAGAGTCACCAGCAAATGACTGAAAGCAGAGCTAGAAATGGGACTTTGAATTTGCCTAACTCTGCTTGGCCTACTCTGCAACAATCTCAACAGCAGCAGCCCAACTCTGGTTCTGCCATGCGTGCTGTTTTCCTTGGAAATCCTGGCCCTAAACGGGAATGTGCCGGAACTGGCGTCTTTTTGCCTAGAAGAGTTGGAACACAAACTGAAACCCGAAAGAAACCAGGTATCTTTCTTTTTCTTTCCTTTTTTGTAAATTTTACTCTATTTATGCTTTGGGGTTTCCTTTGCTCTGTTATTCTAATACTATTTCTGATTTATTTGATGTATCTATTCAGGTTGTCCAGTTATCTTGCCAGACAGAGTGGTCCAGGCTCTGAATTTGAACTTAGAAGCCATGGATGTGGCTTCAAGACCCCAACCCCAAGTTCAAACCAGAAGTCACAATGACAATATCGGGTTCACCCCAGCTCCAGAATATCGAAACTACATGTCGGCGGCAGCTCAACAGAGAAGAAACCAGAGAACACAACCACCTCCGGCAATGTCTCAAGAATTTCAACTCCCTCAGGAATGGACTTACTGACTAAGATAATAATAATAGTAATAATATTTTTTTACATTTGAAGCAGAAAAAAGGGATTTGTTTGTTTGTTTGTTTTTTGGGTAGTGATGATTTGCAGAAAAATATATAGGGGTATTAGATAGAAGAAGATGAAGTTGTTTTAGCAAGATAAACAAATGGGGTTTTTTTTTTTTTTTGGTGTTAGTATTATTAGGGAAGAAGAATAAGATAATGGAGAAGAAGAAGAAGGTTCAAGATTGAAGAAAAAAAAGTAATGGAGATTTTTCTTAGGTTAATATTAGTATGAAAAAAATAAGATATAGTTTTTATATTTCAAGTTTTAAAAGAGTTGAACTCATGTTTTGGTTAGAAGAGTTGCAACTCCTTTTTCATCTTACATTTTAATTATATTATTATCAAGTGTAATATTGTATCTGTCCATAGCATATTATGGTCAGGTATAATTAATTAATCAATAATTCTATACCATTATTTATTGTAAGAATTCAAATTTTGAATTTTATCTTTTGTTTGTAGTTTAAATTTTTAGTTTTGGTGATGGTCAAAGTTATGTAAAGGGTGTTGTAACATGCCTTAAAAGGTATTTTGATCTATTTTCATGTTGAGGCACATGCATTGGCACTCTGTCACTTTGACTATAATGGTTCTCCACTAAGTTCCTTTTTTTCTTATTTCTTGTCGCTATCGATACATCGATACGTGGACAAGTAAATAGAAACGGAACAGACTTTTGTATAGTTTAATAAAAATATTTGTATGCGGAATGTTGTTAGTTGTAGTATTGTTGGGGTTTAGTGCGAAGCAGGAAATATGGAGAAATGTGCAATTGTTGCTTCGTTGAATGTTGTCTGATCAATTCAGATTTCTTTTTTCAGATGAGAAGTTTGTACCTTTTACTTCACCCAATGTATTAAAAAAATTCAAATTCTTTTAAAAAAATATATATATTTCATTTGTTCTCTTTTTATTTCTTCATTATGTTTAACTTGACCTTACGGGCGCATCGGATCCTTTATATGACAGACTCAATTCAGAAGACATTTGACATAAAGGGAATGATGTATTAGTTCGGAATCAACACTACTTAGTTAGATTTATATATATGATTAAAATATATTTTTACTCAATTTAAATAAAATGATGCATTTTTATATTAAACTAAAAGTTGATCTCCATTTTACATGAAGTTTAAAATATATGTGATTTAAAATAAGTTATTTGTGTGACTCTAACTCATTTGATTTAAGATTAAATTTAAAATTTAATTTCATTATTTAAGATTCATAATTAATTTTAGTACATTAATTATGCACATAATAACCCTCCTTGTGTACACTAGTAATTATTTTGGTTGGAGGGAAAGAAATTTGAGTTTTAGAAGGGGGTGTATGTGAGCTGTCAAAAAGGAGAAAAAAAAAATAAAAAGAAGAAAGAAAAAAAAGCGCGTTAATTGAATTTAATTTAAGAAGATATTTTTTTATTTTTATTTATTTATGATGTGGCCCCCTTGGCCCATAAACAGTTTACAAAGTGACCCCCATATTATACATTTATTATGTTGGAAGGGTACCCTCACGCGTTTTATTTGAAAAATCTTTAATGAAATCTACAAATTGAATTGCCCCCTCTTAAGTTTTTAAATGTTCATAAAGTTAAGGATCGAATTTGAGAAATTAGCGGGGTATGATGGTCCACAAAAAAAAAAACATCACACATTACTTCACTTAGACACTTAAGAGGGATAAGCCCCTCTAAACTTTGATTTTTTTTCCCACATGGTCCAATGTTTATGTTCTCTTTAGATAACGTTTTTAAATGATCGCTTAATAATAAAGGGTCTAATAGTTAAGATATAATTCGAAGATTAATTAGTTTTGAAATTATTTTTATGTTAAAGATAATTAAGATTATGTGATTTAATGATAGAGCTGAGTTTGTTGATTACAGATTAATACGATGATACTTATGAAACTTCAATGTTTTGGCATTGGCTTTGGGTCTTTCATAATTCAAGGGAAACATGTAAGGAAGTACTAGATGATTCTAAATATAAATATGGTTCTTCAAGTTATAATCCAAATTCTATGGATGCCAAAATAAAGTTAGCGATATGTTTGTATGTTTCGCCATTTGGATGATTAAAAATTTCTATAGGTAAGGAGCAAATTTAGATTTTTATGAGTTTTTGGATTCTAAAATAGTGACATTAAGAAAAGACTAATGGAACATAACATACTGCAGATTATAAATAGCATCACTAATTTTTTTTTGTTTTTTTTTAAAGTTGTGAGCTCGAAGTAATTGATCTATTTTTAAGGTAGGAGTAAGCCTTAAATTAAAGAGGAAGAGAATTATTAGATAAATAATTGAATTCTTATTAATAATGAAAATTTAGGTAGTTAATCATATTGAAGTGCATATGGACACCCAAATCTACAATATTTCCAAGTTATGTGTATGGATGTATCGTATTATTTATGTTATGATAACGCCTAATGTGGGACGAGGTGAAAGTTCATGTAACCAGCTAACTGAAATATTAAGGTTGTTCAAATCTGCATATGCTCTATCTTCTTTAGATTTCATTTTATGTAATTATACTGAGTAGTTATGTGTAGTTTATTTACGTCTCTTATGGGACAAGGTAAAGTTAAGTACCAACCAACTGATTATAAAGGTTCTTAAAAAAAAATTTATGTGTACTCTTATGTCTCCAGATCCAATTTTATGTAATTATGGCGAGTATGTTGTTGTATTAATTACTCTTAATGTTGGACAAGTTGCAAGTTCAGATAACCAACCAAAAGGAACTCCTAAGCTTTCTCACATCTGCATACACTATATATTCTCTAGATCCCATTTCATAAAATTATATCGAGTATGTTGTACTAATTTACTTCTAATGTGGGACAAAATGAAAATTTAGATAACCAATCAACTAAGCTGATAAAATCCCTCAAATCTGTATACATTTGATCTTCTTTAGATCCATTTCATGTAATTATGCAGAGTATATTGTTGTTGCCTTAATTTACTCCTATTATGAAATAATATTTGTGAAAGTTCGAAAACTAACAAACCGAGCTAATAAAAATTTCTCAAATTTGCTTACACTCAATCTTCTTCCGATTTCATTTTATATAATTATGCTGAGTATATTATTATTGTTTTAATTCATTTCTAATATGAAACAAAATAAAAAATTAAATAATCAACCACTATAATTACCCAAATTTACATGCATTCTATTTTTTTTCGAATCCTATTATCTATAATTATATCAAATATATTATTCTTATATTAATTTACTCCTAATGTGGGCAAGAATTTAGAGATGTCAATCTCAATATGAGTCAACTGCCGTCTTGTATGTTACAATTAAAGTTGCTACAACTTTGATAATTCCCTATTTTGCAAATATGTGTTGATACTTTTGTACACTTATGTTTACTTTTTTTTCTTCTTCCGTTTTCCCACTATGTAAGCAACAATTGGTGGAAAATAAAGATACTATGAATCATAATTAAAACACATTTCCTTCATCTTATATTAATTACTATCATATTCCATTCAAAACAATATTTAAGAAATGTAATTATATTGATTTGTTTTCAATGTAATCAATGCTATATAATTTTAAGAAATAGTTAAATTTAAAAATAAAATATTTTTAAAATAAAAATAATTTTCTTGGCCAGAAAATTTTAAAAATTGTGATGTTTTTTTTCCATTTTTAGTTAAATGTATTAAAAATAAAAGGGTATAACACTAATAAACAAAAATCGTTTTACGTCAAACATTTGATCAAATCTTTTCGGACCAGTCTCTATCAAAAGCTATAAAGATAATACTTTTATCTTATGATGCAATTGCCAACAAGGACAGAACATTTGTTCATAAAAAGGGTCATCTTTAATATTTCAAAATTTCAATTTTAAAATATCAAATTAATCTAATTTAATTTAATTTTAATGTAATAAAATAATTTTAAAAAAGCAAAATATTGAAATAGAAAAAGTAATATCCATCGAATAGAATAATTTAATAAATTATACCTTACATTTATTATTTTTCCTAATAAATGTGCAATAAATATGAACAACACTTATTAGTGTGCTTAGTTACACATGAGTAGGATGTAGCACTGAATAAGCAAATGATAAAAATACCATACATATAGTTAACTTGCTCATTAAGTATTTTTTCTTGTATGCTTGGATTAGATTGAACTAGCTAAAATCTATTTACTTTACTATATAACTTACATATAGAAATAAAGAAGATGAGGATATTGTAATAAGGGACTACCATTGTCCATTAAAGAGTGGTTTTGATTTTGTTTTTTTAAAGAAAATTACATCATAAGGTTTAATTTCTCAATAATAGTGGGATATGTTTTTGTTTTATGTGTTCAATTTCAATAGTTGCTCACCAACTAACTAACTTCTTCTTTAAGGTAGTTCGCCTACTATTAGTATATGAGATTTAAAATTTACCGATTCGATTTTATTTACATTATAATGTTAAAAAAAAAATTCTATGTGATAATAGTCTTTTTGATACTTATTATTTACATTATAAGAATTTTTTTTCGATTTCAAAATTCAAAAGCAAGAATTTACTAATTCAAATATTCTGATTATAAATAACTTTAAAAAATTGCATGCATAACAAATTTCGATACACAAAAGGGATAATAGTCTTTTTGATACTTAAGTTATTACTACTAAATTCTATTTTTGGGTTCTTATGATATATAATTTTGTATATTTAATATTAATTAATAAAAATATACGTTTTGGTCCTTTCACACAGAGTTTATGTTGTATTTGATTGTTATAGAACTTTAGTTTGTGCGATATGAAATAACAATATAAATTAAACATAACACATGAATAATTAAATAATAAAATCATAATCAATAATCATAAACCTTTATAATAGAAGAAAGATTTCCTAATTATTTATAGGATGATTAGTTTCAAACAATTGGAAGTAGGAATGCACGTTGTAATAATCTCACGGATCATAGTGCTGCCTACAAAACACAAATAAAATAAGGTGTGTTACAAAATCGAATTGAGAGAAGTCTGAAAAAAATGCAAAAATAGAGGCAGAGCCGGATTTCAATAAGGGGGTTCAAAATTGTTATAAATAGATAGCCAGAAGTGGGGTTGACTGTACATTATACATATAAACTTACTTTTAACCATGTATAACAATAAATCTGCCCCAAGGGGGACCCATCTGTATGAAGATTAGCTCCGCCTTCTGACTTGAAATCGAAGTCAAAACCGAAAAAAAAACTCGATAGTGGTTTGGTGTTGGAAAAAAACCCGACTATCTTAGGTTTGGTTGTTGGTGTCGTCAACTGAAAAAAAATCAAATCCGAGAACCAAATTCAACCCGACATTTATATAATTTAAATTTGTATTTGCTACGTAAATAGATTTTATTTGAATAATTTCAAATAGTATCTGTAGTACGTTTCATAGTTTTCATTTTTATATATTTATTTCATGTTTGAAGTTAGAATTCTACTGAATATATAAGTTTAAAAAAATCAAATTAATACTAATGCAAACAGAAGAGTCAACTCATACACTAAGATGACAATAATTGTTTTAAGTTTACATAGATGAGATAATTAAAATACCTGATCCTAATTTTATTTCTTTGAATTTAGCATGTAACTAAAAACTGTACTGAACTTAAGGTAGAGGTGTGAAAGAATGACAACACTCCCCACATTGGTGATAAGAGATGAGTGTGAACTCTTATAAGGTTTGAGCAATCCTCCTTACTTTTGAGCTAGCTTGGGGTGTGAGTTAGGCTAAGACCTAATTCACTGGATCAGAAGCAGGGCCCTCTCACCCGAGTTGGGACCCCAAAATTAAATTGCCCACGCCCAGATGCTAAGCATGGGCGTGAGGTGGGGTGTTTAAAAAATGACAAACGTCCACATTGGTGATTAAGAGATGGGTGGACTCCTTATAAGGCTTGGAAAATCCTCTCCCTTTGAGCTAGCTGTTGGTGTGTGAGTTAGACCTTAAGACTAATTAGCAGAGATTTATTACTTATATTATGATCATTTGCATTAGGATTATCCATTGCAAATTTGTTTTAAGCGATTTAATTTCATCGTTCGATATTTTAGTGTCATTAACCTATCACATTTTTGTATTTTCTTGAGAAATAACTTAGATAGTGGCTTTGATAGGACTAAAGAAATATTGACGTACAAGTAAATTATAGTTGTATGAATCTTTATCCCAAAAAAACACGAAAATCCGACGCAAGAAAACCCGAGTAAAAAACACCATATTTTAATTGATTTGGTGTAATTCTAAATTAAAAATGTCAAACACAAATAATCTCATTGGATATTTAAAAAATTCAAAACTAACTCGATTACGTACACCCCTCGTGTATTCATTCGATGTCCAAATCAGTTATGGTTTACTTGTAGGGATGTTGAATTCCAATTTTAAAGTAAAGTTTAGATTAGAGAAAATATTATAAAATGATACACGACTGGTTGATGAACGACTTGAACAAGTAAACACGTTATCAATTTTACTTAATATGGTCATTAAGATAAAAATATTATATTAGTTTGTTGTAAGTAAAATTTGTTGGTTAGTTTATTATTAGTTGTCCATTTTTTTAATGTAATACCCTTTCGAAAGGGTTTACCTATGATGTGGGTTATGTATGATTAGGGCTTCGATGACATACCGAATTTATTGGGTTTGTTAAGATGAAGAGAAGATTCCAAATTGTTTTAGCATAAATTAATTGATACACATGGTTTAGTTTTTATTTTTTATTTTTATCTTTTTAAATATATTTAATTCCGATTTTGCTCCGAATTCTAAAAACTATTAAAGACATAAAAGTAAGAATCAGTCTAACTCACATTTCTACCACTTCCTTTTTCGCTACCTACTTTTCTTTCCTTAAATTCACTCCAAATTCTGAATAAGTTAAAAATTTCAATCACAATTGGATTTTCAAACAATTAAACAATCAAACATTAAATAAATAATAATACTAATAATTGATTTTATTCTTGTTAATCTAACCAAAAATAAATCAAATTAACTTAATTAACATACTTTCCTAATTAAGTAATATATCACAGCTTAATGTGTGTTAAAATACTCCTGAATTAACTGTAGGGCTGATCATAGCCATTTTTTAAGAATGCAAGGTCGAGTGCAGTAAGCAATAGCGCAAAAAATACGCACTAACTTTTAAAAAACTATTTGTGTAATAAATATGTTCATAATTAATAAGATTTGACTTAAATAGAATAACGTCAATTATAAAATAAGTTATAAATTTAAATAAAAAAATTACTGGAGCATAATTAATTTCACGATTTTTTTCGCCCCCTTTCAAGTCATAAATTAGCCACAATATCTTACATTAACTATAATTTTCGATATATCAGTTAACGGTTTCTTAATGAAGTGTTAATTTTTTGTTTCAAGTTTCAGTTACGATTACATTAATAGTAGGTGTGGTATGATAGTCTACTTATTCAAATTGGAGAAGGATATATATTGGTACAAATCATACTGCGTGATACATCACTGGTCTGTTATGTATCACACAACAAAAAAAAAATATGGTCTATTTGGGATATTTACGTTTCCTTATTTCATTCCACAAATCTCTCCTTGATTCTTCGTAAACAAAATCTTGATAATTATTTTCTCATCTTATGTTGAAATTCAAAAGTAATCTATTTCCTGTAGGTTAAGAATAGTTTATAGATTAAAAAAGTTGTAAAAGGATAATTAAAGGATTTGACATAGTTGTAAAATACTCCAAAATGTATAATAAAAGAAAATAAGTCGAACTTCAAATTTCAACACTAAAACGAATTATGAAAAAAAAGTAATCGGTATTGTTATTATCGGGTAATTAATTAATATACGATTTGTGACATTTTTCATAATTGGAGTTGGTAAGGACTCTAACAATTAATTTATCACTGCAACTGATAGGTTCTTGTATTGATAATTATATCTTCCAGTTGTCTGATAGAAATATGGGTTTAATTTTACAAAATTTCATACGTTATAATATTTTCCTGTTTTCTGGTATTTTTCAAAACAAATTTCTTTAATAGATGTGTTTTCAGATTAAACTAAGTGATACTTAATCGTATTTATGTAATACAGTGTAGCGATACACTTGATTTCAATACTTTACATCATACTTCTTTCACAATTAGGGATATCAAATTACACTTATCAAATACAAATGAACATAATATAGTTACAAATATCTTTAAGGCGAACAATACAACACTTATCAACTTAATAAGATACATAATATGGGCAATAATTATTGTATTATTGTATCTAGCTAAAGACAATAGTTATCAGTAGAAACGATGATATATAAATAGGATGTATCATGACGACTATTTTTTAAGATAGTAATACGTAATTTTAATTATACTGAAATGTATTCAATTACATAGCAAATATGCATAGAATTGTATCATCTAAATTTACATCTTAGGGGCAACGAATGCTATTTAGTCAGGTATCTAATATCAATACAATACCTATCAATGTAAACAAGATACGTAGATAGAAATGGTAAGGAGCAAAGATCGATATTCCTGATTGTATCTTGTCAAGTTTTTTGATAATTAAATAAAAAATGAAAGATCTTCATAAACTAGGAGAAGAATTTTGAATAATAAAATTTCAACAATTTTGCATCAAAATTGAAATGATCTTCGATGAACTAGGAGAAGAAAGAATCTTGAATCTCCAATTTTTCTATAATTTTGAATCAAATTGAAAGGCCTCTTCGATGAACTTCAAGATTCAAAAGGATATCGTTTCCAAACAACAATTCCATCACTTTTTATCATGTCATAAGGTCACACGATGACCCAAAATTGCCACCACATTTTTTTTGAAATAAAATTGAAAGGTTCTTCGTAAAACAGGGGAAGCAATTTGAAAATTTGAAATTTTGAAATTTTTTCTTTTTTTGGTTCTATGTTAGATTTAGCAAAAAGAGCAAATTGATGTTCTTACAATCCATCGAACAAAGAAAAGATGGACTAGCGAAATGAGAAGGGTGTGACTGTGAGAAAAAAAGACTTGATGATGAGTTGCGATGATAGGGAATTGAACAAGAAATGTATTAATGGAAATAAAAAAATCAGCATGCGTATTAAATATTGTCAAAGATAATGGAGACAGAAAAAAAAGCGTTTAATTTAGGGAATTAAATTCATTTCAAATTTGTCGGTTTAGCAGCGTAATGAAAATTTTTCTGGTATAGAATTAATATTCCGGGTTCTGGAGGATGATTATGTATCCGAAGTTACAAATTAAGGATTATGTTAATAAAAAAAATAGGGATAGAATATAGTTTACTCTTTACACTATGAAATTAATGTAAGTCATTCATATTTTTATTCATAAGAAGTGTAAATATTTCTAGTACGTAAACTCGCTCGCGAATAGATAGCGTTGAAAACAGTTTGTTGGGAGTTTGGGAGGACTTTAATGTAAAAGGCCTACTTTAATGAGGCTTGAAAAATACGTACAATGGACCGGAGTTTGAATTGGGTTAGAACTTTATCAATAGGCCCAAGCTAAATTATATGTATATTTTGGTTAAATTATATATAATCTATATACATAGGAAATGGGAATGTTAATCGAATATTTTCATTAACTAATGTTGTGTATATATATCCACAACGTGTAATTTTTGTGAATTATATTTAAAATGTACAAAATTAAATCTTATACTGTATAATTTTACAGCGAAGAATATGCACTAGACCACCCTAGATGGCTCCGCCCATGTTGTCAAGTATTATTCTTCACATAAATTACATAACTTATGCTGATCCATATATCAAAATTACGTACAAGTATTGTTGCAACAAGAAAATTTATTTGAAAATCGAACTTGTAATTTAAGACAAGTATTAACTACTTTTACCAGTTACACTAAAAGGAAATTAAAATTATACATATACAATTTTTTTTTTTATCCGCTTATTTTGTAAATTACGACTTTTCTGTCGAATTAGGAGAAGCTGTGGAGGAATTTAACGTGTCTCCATGAAGATAGCTCGAGAAGAAAGAAAGAAAGAAGGCAGAGCTTGAGATCGATAGGAGTAAAGGGCGAAAATGGAAAAAGAATGATCAATCTGCAAAAGTACAATTTATACAAATGTGTGGACTTTTCTACACAAGTAATGTTGTAAAATAAGGCCTAAGCTAACAGAATAAGAAAATAACTAACTATTAATAATTGAAAACTAACTTTGCCAGCTAAGCCGACGTGACTCATAATAATTAGAAGACTTTAAGTAATCTGTATCTCAACAGCCCCCTCAAGTGGAGGTAAGTAGCTCCTGCAAACTGTGCAGCCGAATGGACTGTTTAGAGCTTCGGCAGCGGTATTTGGTCAAAAAATCAGCCAATGTTTCATCAGTTGGCGATATTAATGAAGTAACAAAGTCCTTCATGTAACTTTTCTCTGACGAAATGGCAATCAACCTCTATGTGTTTCGTTCTATCATGAAACACATGATTTTTTGCAATATGAACAGCTGCTTGGCTATCACAAAAATATGGAAACAGGTAAGTTACATGGTGAGTGCAACTCAGTTAGTAATCTTTCCAGCCAAACCAATTCTCCCACCACTTTTCTAGCGGCTCTGTACTCTGCTTCTGCCGAGGACAAGGAGCGTTGAGGGTTTCTGGATTACAGGCAAATGGGAAATGTCTCCCAACGTCAAAGTATACCACTCATTGATCTTCTAGAATCAGGACATGCAGCCCGATCTAAGTCGCAATAGATAGTGATAGTGCAATCAGTGCTATTGGATAAAAATATCTCCAAACAAGGGTCATTCATAAGATACCTCAGGACATGGTAAGCAACTTTAAGATGTGGTTTCCTAGGAGATTGAAGGAACTGACCAAGGTGTTGGACGCTGAAAGTTATGTCCAATCTGGTATTAGTCAAGAAGTTTAACTTTCCCTCCAATTTTCTGTAGAATGTGGGATCTTTTAGTAGAGCTCCTTCATTTGCTTTGAGCTTCACTGTGGATTCAAGAGGTGACATGGTTGGTTTGCATGATGTGCAGTCAAATTCTTTCAACAAATCAGGTAGTAACGTCTCTGTGAATCAGAAACCCAGTGTCCTTGTAAAGTATTTCTAATCCCAAAAAATAATGAAGTTTTCCCAAGTCCTTATTTTGAATTGATCAATGAAGAAGTCCTCAAAGAGCTGATTTTCATTAACTCAGGTCATGTCAATATTATGTCATCAACATAGACAACAACACAACACTTAGAGAAACACCAGGGGGGGGGCCCTTTTCTAAATAACCAAACAAAAAGAATAGGAAAATCATGTCGAGTGGGAATAACCTCTTGAAAAAAACATTTGAGCTAACTTGTCATACCATTGTCTACTTGCATGTTTGAGTCCATATAATGACTTTTTGAGTTTACAACACAAACATGTGTCTTCCACTAAGAGCCCTTGAGGTATGTCCATGTCAACTTCTTCACACAAATTTCCATGGAGAAATGCATTGTTAACATCTAGTTGGTTTTCTCCCATATTTTTGGTTATAATTCTCTTCACCGTCTACTAATTCAATGCCCCGACCGTAGTCATCTTATACACAATTGGGTTTTCAAAATTCATGTGTAGTCGATCCCAGCCTGCTGAGTGTATCCCTTCAAAACAAGTCTGGCCTTGTATCTCTCCATTGTCTCATCAGCTTTGTGTTTGATCTTGTATACCCACTTACAACCTACTATTTTCTTCCCTGCAGGCAATTTAACAATCTCCCAAGTATTGTTAGAATATAATGCTTCAAACTCAGATGTCATTGCTGCTTGCCAAGCAGGATCTGTCACTGCCTTCTCATATTAACATGGTTCAATGTCATGCGAAATGTTGTTAACAAGTTGTTGGACATCTGGTTAACGACGGTTAAGAGACCCGTGTGATGGTATTACAAGATGCGATGAAGGCTGGAATTGGGGATTGTAATGAGGGTAAAGATAGTTTAATCCTGGAGGTAGGGTGGGAATGTATGTGACTCTTGGACCTCCTAAGGTTGTGATGTGAGTTCGTGAGTAGTTCTTTTGTGGGGGATTGAGTCACTACATACTGGTCTTTAAGGATTGGTGGATTATTATTTTTTTGTGTATTTGTGAGGCAGATATGTGAGACTATGGCTGATCAGATTAGTGACAATAATAGTGGGTGACATCATCCCATCATATGAAAATTTGTTAGGATACTGTAGGGGGAGTGCAATTGTATTTTTCATACTCAAATTGTTAGTATTTGGGAAAAAAAACGAGACTAACTTCAAAAAGAGGGTAAATGTGAAAAACATTTATAAAAGGAAACATCTCTAGAAACATGGATTTTCTTAGTGCGCAAGTCTAAACCATTGTACCCCTTGTGTTTGTAAGGATGATCCTACAAATATGGTAAGGTGTAGTTCGTGGGTTCAAACATCTCTTTGTGACTGGTTGAGAGTTTTGAGTGTAGGAAAACAAAGAGGCACCCAAAAACTTTCCTTTAAGGTGATAGTCAGGCAATTTGGTTTTATATAACACTTGAAAAGGAACGTTGGTTTTATGGAAACTGAGGTTAGGTAGTCTGTTTATCAATAGGTTACTTGAAGGATGCACTCTCCCACCAGTATCTAGCCAGGTAGGGTTTTGATTGTATAGTAGTGCTCTAGCAACTTTAAGAGATGTTTGGTTTTCTCTCAACCACACCCAGTTGTTGGTGGTGTGTATGGACAGGATCTTTGGTGTATATTCCTTTTTCTTGCAGGTAAATATGTCTAGGGTTGAGAATTCGGACCATTATCAGTTTCTAATGGAACTTAATGAGTAACTGTGAACTGATTTTGTCTACAAGGGGGTGGGGGAAAACACAAAAGACTTTATGGTGGAGGGGTGACTTTTGCAAGTAAGAAGTTGAGTCCATGTAACTACTTAAAATTAATCAGCAATCGTCAAGAAGTTTTATAGCCATTAGAAGTAGGTAACATTGGTAGGGGCCCCACAAATCTAGTGAAGAAGGTCAAAACATTTATGGCTGGAAGTGGTGGTTTTTATTAGAAATGGTGATCTTGTTTGTCTGGCCATGGGACAAACAGTGCATACAAAAGGTTTTTTTGGTGAGAAGGATATAGGAATAGAGGATATTCCTTTCATTTTGACAAAGGATAAATGATCAATATTGTTTCCATGAGACATGCATGACATGAGAGGATTATCAAAATTTGAATTCATACCAGTAGATGATCTTTCATTACAAGGCAAAATAGCAACATCAGACAAGGAATTACATGAAAAAGAATTTGAAATTTCAGAATTAGAAAGTAAACTAGGATTACTAGAAACAGAATGTAAACTAGAATGAACACATGATTTTGTTGTGTGATCCAACAGTTAGGACATTGGAGTTAGGGCAAGGAATGTGACATTTTGAACACAAGAAATATAGTCTATTATGTGCTCTGCCAATCTCCAGAGGGCTCTTCATTGAAGGGCCCTGCATTAAACAAGAAAAAGAGTTGAAACTGATCACTCTTCTATCATGAGAAATTAAGTAATGAACTGATATCAGATTGAACTTAAAACAAGGCACAAACATAACTTTATGCAAAGTTAATGAAGAATTCAGATATGCATCACCAGTTTTTGTCATTTTTACTCTATAGCCATTTGGTAGGGTAACTAAAAAGGGTAGGGTAATGGTCTAATATTGATTAATAATGTTCTGTCGAAGGTCATGTGGTTTGAGGCCCCGGAATCTATGATCCATGAATTATTTGACAACTTGGAGCACGTAAATGACAAACAACCAATATCAGTAATTGAAGAAAAACAAGTTAGAGTACCTGCAAAATTCATAGCTCCACTTGCAATGTTGTTTGCAATTTCTCTAGATGAATTTACAGTGTTGTTTCCTCCCTGAGTCTGAATGTGTTCTAAGATACTAACCAGCTGATCAATTTGCTGCTTGGTTATAGTTGTATTCCTCATGTCAGGTACATATCTGTCTTCACTACCTTCAGGGCCCTTTCCTTTGTAATTATCACGAGAACCATGAGCAACAACTGATGTCCCTGAAGCATTTTTACCTTTTGTGAACTTGAAATTCGATGGGAAGCCATGAAGTTTATAACACATATCCTTCGTGTGTCCAGCCTTTCTGCAGTACTCACATAAGATATTTGACCTATTAGGAGGCTTATTTCCCCCATTTCCCTTAGAGGACGAAGAAGCATAGTTTGTCCTGATATTTGTGCTAGAACTGGCAGCAGCATTCACATAAAGGGAAGTGGAATCAAAATTGAGCTTGCCATGAGGTTTGACCTCTCTGTGCCTTTCTTCCTATACTAAAATAGAAAAAAACTGAGCCATGGTAGGCAGGAGATTCATCATCGATATGCTACCCCGAACTATCGTGTATCCATAAGGAATTGAATGAGGTGTCTGTCTAACTCAGCCTTATGCATCTTCAACTTGCCACCACAAGTGCACAAACATGTGCACTGAGAATCAGTGTCTAGGGTGCTAAGTTCTTCCCACAATTTTTGCATTTTTGTGTAGTAACCAGTAACATCGAGATTATCCTGAGTGAGTTTGTTGATTTCGCATTGCAATTGATACAATTTAGCACCATTAGCTTGATCGTACCTGTCAGCTAATTCATCCCAAAGTTCCTTTGCGTTATTGACATACTGCAGGCTATCGGCAAGGTATTTTGACAGTGAATTGAGAAGCCAGAAGTGACCATATCATCACATCGTTCCCACTGAGCGAAAGCAGTTGAATCTAGAGATGGCCCTGAAATTTCCCATTGATGAAGCCAGTCTTATTCTTCACTGACAAAGCTCGAAGAATTCCCCGTCTCCATGAACGATAACCTGTTCCATAAAAAACGAGTGGAATAATAGCAGATCCGGCTCTTTAAGATGGATGCATGTAGAAAGCATTGTTGGATATACTTGCAGCAAGGTTCTGAACTGGAATTTGAGGAGCAGGTTCCTGATCGATATTGTGTTCCATAATTGCTAGAAATTAAGAAGAAATTGAGAGGAGAATGAGTGCGGAAAAGACGAGCGAAAGACGAATCTTACTGCTCTGACACCATGTCGAATTAAGGAGAAGCTGTGGAGAATTTCAGTTCTTCATTGAAGAAGCTTCGAGAATAAAGAAAATGGAGGAGAAGAGCAGAGCTTTGAGATCGATCAGGAGTAATTGAGAAAATGGAAAAATTGAATTATCTCATCTGCAAACTTATAATTTATACAAGTGTGTACTTTTCTAATCACAAGTAATTGCTGTAAAATAAAGCTAACTAACACAATAAGAAATAACTAACTATTAACTAATTGAAACTAATCTGCCAGCTAAGCCGACTTGCTCATTAATTTAGAAGCTAAGTAATCTGTATCTCAACATTTTCTAATAAAGACGAACCCCTTGACTAAATTTTCCCATAAATCATTCCATTGGAATGTTATTGTACAAAGACTTTATTTAGTGCATGTAAAACAAAAGAAAATGCAGGACCGACAAATCATGAAGATTACAAAACGAAAGCCAAATAAATTTGATATTATCATATCATCCCACAAAATTACACACATGAAATAGATGAAATTAATATCAAACAAAGATTAATATTACCATCTAGCTAGGTAATATATTCAACTAAAATAAGAAGTAATGATTAAAATCACCCTTGTGGTACATCCTTTTTCAAACCCCTTCTTTTGACTTGTTATCTCTGGATCACCAGTTCTAGACCATAAAATATCCTATGTTTCTAGAGCCTAAACTTATGATCAAGTACCATTCATTCCGTAGTCTCCAGCCTCGACCAGTTTCAGGAATTTAAACAACATATAGCCTAAACCATGGCCTAAAATAGCAACAATGAAAATCCCAATGTTGAAGGACATAACAGCAAGCATAACAAAATAAACAAGAACCATACGAAGAGTATAATAAATCCCAGATTGAATAATCCCAATAGCACCTATGGGCCTTTTGTTGATAATTATTGGACCCATTGACATAATTTCAACACCAAAAGCCATAAAGAAAACAGAAAACAAAGACAATATGTACATGCCTAGGTTATTGTTTGGCCATCCTTTGAATAATATTGTCACATCTTTACCCCAATAAAAATTCATTTGCATAACCATGTTCATAATCATAGGCATATTTTGATCATGAGGCATGTCCATGTTCACTTGATGGTCGTGTGTGTGAGACATTTTGAGGAATTAGAAAAAAAATGGAGTTATAAATGATAGATGAATTGTTTGATTAGGAGTTGTAAATGTGTTTAAATAAACTCGTGCGAGTACACATTGTCAATAAGTTCCTCAGATGGTAAGCACCCTCCACACTCTAATCCTATGAGTGTGAGTTCCAGTCACCTAGCTAGAGAGCGAAAAAAAGGTGGAAACTCCTAGGAAGGAGTAAAAAATGAATTTAGTACTTTTGACGTGGTAAAGTTCATTAATAATGATTGATTAGACTCATAAAACTTAAATTCTGAATCTGTCTGTCGATCATTGTTAACTCAATTGAGTGGAGGAAAAAACAAGGATGAAAATGACTAATATTATTTTAATAATTTGTTGTTTGTTTATTTGGAATAGGCAAAGGGAGAATATAATATTTGCTGGAGCCAGCCTAAAGATAACAACGTCCGTTGTTGAAATGTTTATTGTGGAGAAGAATCTGCATAATTTGAATGAGTTAAAAAGAAAGACAACAACATCCAATTAATGTATTCTCTTGTGTCAAAATATTTGTTCTGTTTCGTTTTTCTAGAATCAAATTATATGAATTTTGAAATGTCTTTTCTTATATATAGTACTACTTATTTAGTTTTTTTACAATCTATACTCTTTATCTTTTTCAAAAGATAGAATTAAACTAATTCAATAATCAAATTGACTTGGAAGAAGCAAAAAATGTAAACCATTGAACTTGTAGATTTAAAACTTTGATAGCACTTGAAAGTAAGTAGATGTAAGTTAAAAGTTAATGTAAATTTATCTTACTAGAATATATAGTGACATGCAATAATAATTGGTGGTTTAATAATCACTATCAAAATAGCTATAATATTAATAAATCTATAACATACAATTATGAAGATTAACTTCTACTTCTAAGTTCTAATACATGACTAATCATTGGTTTCTTTGGACATGATGATGTATAGAGCTTCTTTCGATTTCTCATTTACGTTAAGATTTCTATAAAATCCAATTAATGTGAGACTAATTATGCCCCAAATTATCATGTCCATAATAAATTTCACCGGCTATAGAAAGAATTGTGATATAATCACGATGGATAGCATGTTTGACCAAGTTTTTAAAATCTGTTTATTTTTAAAAATATTTTTTGATAATTAAGTAACAGTTTGTCTTTGATTAAATATTTTGAAAAACCACTTTTGTCAATATTAGAGTTGCACTGAATGCTTGATCAATGTTCCAAAAATGCAATTTTTTATCTTATGAAACATGTTCTATTATTATTCAAAGCATTAGTTTTTATTTATTAAAGCTTGATCCAACACCTCAATTTTAAATTCATGAAAGATACAAATTAAGATAGATGATTAGTCAGGTAGTGGAGAGTTAGCTTGCTTAGTTGATCATATTAGTAATTTTAGTTTTACTCTAGGAGTTCTTGCTATTCTATCTCCATTACTGTTATAATATCTAACACTTCAATTATCGTGTTATTTTGGGGCGTTGACTATTTTATTTTTAGTATGTGTTTTAATATTTTTATTATCATTTCATCTCGACTTCTTCACTCTCAATGTTTACCTTTCAAATTATTTTATATTGTTTTTACTTGAGCGAATGGTTTATCGATATTCAAAAACAACTTTTCTACTCTGTAAATGTAAGATCTTTCATACACACTAATATTAGCTCAGCATGCAAAACAAAAAAATAAATAAATAATCAAAGAATAAGAAATAAGAAATACCATTTTATTTATTTAGTAATTACTACTAGTATTAAACAAACATATGTCAAACTCACTTTTGATTCTTTTCACTCCATATTATATATAGTACTACTAAAACTTCTCTTTCTTTATTTTGACTTCAAATTCCACAATATTATACATAATATGTGGAGTAGTACCACCAAATTAACAAGACATATTTATTATACCATAAGATTCAACCTTTTAATTAATTAATTAATTAATTAATTAATTTGAACAGATCTAATATGGTGATGGTTCCTGCTAATTTCCTTCTTAGGATAGTTTGTGAGCCCCATTTTCCATTGATGACTTAACATAATCAGCCCTACTATTTAGAGGCAGTGAAAAAGATGTGAAGAATTTTCCACTACTTCTTTCATAATGGTGCCAATTATCTTCTTTCTTCATCATTCTTGTTTCCCCAGTAATTTTAAGTATTTTTTCATCCTCCACCTGCGAAAGAACGCGTATATAACATATAATCAATGGGTTCAACGGAATAAATAATGGGATATTATAATATCCTTGTAGTCATGTAAAAGAAATGACAAATATTCAAAGTGTATATTCTTTATCATATTGACATAAACAACTTATAATGCTTCTTTTCGTATAGTTATTAAATATTTTAATATTAATTTTAAAATATTATGTTTTATCTTATCTAATTTAGCTTAATAAATTAGTCAAGTTGACTCTCGAAAATGAAAGTATCACGTAAATTGAGACAGATGGAGTAATGTGTTTAATTTATTTCAACATCTTATAACATGACATGTTTAAGACGACATCTTTAGTTTAAAACCATAACACTAAAAAGTCACTCTTGCTTTCTTAAATTACGTGTACAAAATGTTATATTTATATTCATTTTGAACTTCGTGTCCAGTCAAAATATAACTGTATATCATGAAAAAGAGAGAATTAGGGATTCATTACCTGTACTTTGACGTCTTCTTTCTTGTAACCATGCAAGTTACACCTAAAGATATGTGACTCTGGTGTTTCCTTATACTCGATTTGCGCCATCGTTGCAGGTACATGGTGGAACGATGGTGCTGGAGCTATGAGGGATCGAGGGTTTTCGAGATAAAATTCATGGAAAGGATCCCATACATCATGATGAGCAAAAGGATCGTGCACTTGGTGCGCATGTTGAGAATAAGGATCATACACTGGGTGTGAAGGTCGAGAATAAAGATCATGTACCTTGTGTGTCTTGTGATCGGAATAAGGATCATGCACCTTGTGTGTCTGGTGGTCGGAATAAGGATCATGCACCTGGTGCGCATGATGTCTCCGACCACCAAACACAGGCAGGAGAGACATTTTTTTGTTTTTGGCAAAAGAAAGTAAAGGAGAAAATGAATTTGATATGTGGAGTTGAGTTGATGTCTTGGTGGAATTATTATGAATAATAGGGTAAGGTATTTATATAGGGTAAATTAATATTTAGAAATTCCAAGAAATGGAATTTGTGTGAAAAGGGATGTAAAGTTGATGAGATGTGTAATATGGAAATTTTTTACGGTTGAAATGAAAAAAGAATGAAATTCTTCAAGAATGTGGAAAACGAATTGAAAGATTCTATCTTTATCAACAATAGAACAAAATACAGTGAAAAATCCACTAACAATTGGATGGGAATTCGATTTTTCATGATAAAAGAGTTGAATTTAATGGATCGTTATAACAAAGTTACTCTACCATTTACAATATGCACCTTGTTATGTATTTACTTTACACATCGATTAATTAAATTTTATTTCAAGATATATGATCAACCTGCTAAGTACAACTCATAGTACAAGAAATCAAGAATAATCATTGTCTTTTTATATATATTAAAAATATAATTTCAATGTGTCAAAGTCTAATTCGTTTGACATCTATACTTTATTCGATCAGATCATTTATTTGTGTTCACAACTTTAATTATGCGATCCCATCCATATGGAATATTATTTAATATGAATTTTAGGAAGTTTCGATATTGTTACATTACAAGATCCTATGGTATTGGGTGATCATTTACATACACATTCAATGGACATACTAGTAGATGTTCCAACAACTTTTGTTGGTATTTTTTAGTTAGAGGTGATGTATGTCTTTTGGATAAGAAACAAGATTGTGTTAAATGGTATGTAATCAATTGTTTTTTATAAAAAAGAATACATGTATTCTTTGTGAAAAGGTGTCATTCAATTCTTAAATGGGGCATGTATGGACTTCTTGAAAAGATAGCCTCATTAGGCATTAACAATCTTTTAAATTTTTCACAAATCTTATTTATATACTCGAAGTATGACATGTTTCAATTAAGCACCTGAATATTATATTGCTCTTAAAGACATTGCATGCAACGTATATAACCGTATAAATAATATAATTAATTAGATTCAACTGTTATTACAAACTAAGATCATAGTTAAGTGTCTAAACTCGTAATGTAAAGCACATAAACGACGACAATTCCAACTCATCCCTCAACATTAATCTATGATAACCTTAGAACTAAGAAGTTTAGCTACTCATAATTTGAATAGGAAAAACATAAGAGAAAATACATTAAAAAAACTCATTAACTTGGTCAAGTAACTTACTTTACTACTTAAACTACAGGTTCATTTAAATACATGCCTTAATATTTTTGAAGTGAATTAAAATCACTCTAAGATTACATGCCACATCATACCCATGTAAGTGTCACTACATAGTCATGTAAAGACCACGTCATTAATTAATTTTTTATTAATTATTTTCATAATTTTTTCTTTAACACTTTTTAAAATTAATTTACACTAAGTAATTATTTATAAATGCATTTTCTAAAATTAAAATTTAAAATGTAGATCCAAAACAAGTCGTGAGTGGCACCCACACTTAACCTCCTAAGTGGGCGAACAACCAGTTTAACCTAACTTACAAAATACAAACATAACGCGGAAACTCAATGTTACTAATATCATTTCCCAAAACCCGATAGTCACCACATCTAGGGACATCCTCATCGCCAATGACGAAGTCTAATAATCAAATACCTAAATAAAAGACTAAAATGGTATGTGTCCGAACGTTTAGGACACTGTCATGACCCTGAGATAATCCAACCATTTGAAATGAATACCTCCCCTGGGAACCCTGATAATGCGGGAGGCTAGCTAGAGCTGAGGGAAAGCTAAGTCATCGTACACTCGATGCATTTAATAAAAGGAAAACAAAAAAAACACAAGTAGGAACTCATTACGGGGCAACATGTACTTAGAGGTATTATCGGCCAACCCAAATTTTAACTACTATACACAAGAATAGCAAGTATAAATCACTATAGTAGTAATAGGTGAAAGCACAAACAACATGACAAGTGACAACTGAAGCAATAAGTATCAACCAATATCAAGCACCACAGACCATGCCTCCACAACCACGTTTGTGGAGAAATGAGTTCTCTTGAGATTGAGTACATTAAATAATTCAATATCATTTTCCTTTAATGTACTGGGGTCCGGCGTGCCACTTCATCCAATATACGTCCCGGATGTGACACCTCCGATTCCATTATATCGTGCCAGAACGGACACCGATTCAATTATACCGTGTCGAAACGTGACACTCCGATTCCACTAATATCTAATTTATCATTTGTTATCCCCACTTTTCAGTTCTTCATTTCTTTGATAATATTTTCATCACGCCTTCTTTATTTCAAGCATCACTTCGATAGAAGGATTCAAGAATATAAATTCCACGATCGTCAGAATTTAGATCATCACATAATAACAACCTAGTCACAAACCACACAATCAGTTACAATTAAACTTCACAATATCATGCAGATGCATATCATCCTATAATAGTTTACATCATAGCATAAACCCTACCCCTACCTCCACGGAAGAATCGATGTCAAGCAAGCTACTTCTCCAATACTTTTCTCTTCCTCAATGCCTCCGAACCTTTCCAATCTATCAAGTATATATGCATAATTTGTAAAATAATGAGTCTATAAACACTCATATTATCTAGACCTAACAACTCACCTAATTTTATAATTAATTCCCTAAAGTTCAAATCAAAGAGTAAGTCATAATTCCTCCAATTAGCATATCTTTAATGAAATTTTAAATAATTCAATACACCTAATATTTAATTAATAATCTCAATATATCAAAATATAATTTACAATATAATAACAAAATTGCAATGTTTAACAGTTAAAACCACTAGTTATGAACCAGTGGCAGCGAACACTTAAATGTATACCCTACATGTTTATATTCCAATTATTAATATCCTTATTAAATTATTAACTTCCTCCCTTTCATCCAAAATTCCATCCAATCCGTAAACCAAATTCGTCTCCAAAGTTAATATGCACCATCGTCATCATCATCATAATAATAATAATAATAAATGCTTAAAGTTAAAGCCATTGTCAGTGGTGATTCTTCTAAATCACAATACCAATCCTAATGTTGAGAACATCTACTCACATATATATAAAATAATATATATAATACCCTTCATAATCACTATAAAACCATATTCCTCCTTTACTTGCTTATCCAAAAGTTTCAACCAGCAGTACATACATTAACGCCTATAATCATTCAAGCTACACAAAATTTAATACAATTAATATTATTAGAAAGTTTGGAGTACTATTTCACCTGAAGTCGTCGTCCTTCTTCGAGGCTGCAGAGATGGTTCCTATCTAAACCCTTATTTTTTAAAAAAAAATCAGTTATTATTCTAATTGTATATCTTAAAATAATAAAAGTGATAAAAGTGACTCACTATTAATTTTAATGATATTATCTTTAACCACTAATTAAGTAAATTATTAAAACTACCCCATTAGTTACATAATTACAATTATGAATAGTCCAAGTGAACCATTTAGACTCTATAGGAAAGTATTTTAAGAAATAAACTCTCTAGCGCTCAAAACGATCAAAAAAGTCATTACAATAATCCGACCAAATTTAAGGATTTTTTTTATGTGTTCATCAAAACAAAATCATGAATATTACAATGATG
The DNA here is from genome assembly GCA_027704765.1 of Solanum habrochaites. NCBI lineage: Eukaryota > Viridiplantae > Streptophyta > Magnoliopsida > Solanales > Solanaceae > Solanum > Solanum habrochaites. The sequence continues at coordinate 4,521,139 of JAKWJA010002497.1, read as the reverse complement.
AAAAGGAAAGGTAAAGTATTAAACTTGATAGAATAATGTTCCGTGACTTTGCAATGCCCATCCATAGTAATATAAAAAAAATATAAAGATCGAAACAAAGAAAGTTATCAACTTCTTACGGAAACATTTTAGAAATTTAAATAAAATAACTTTTTTTTTACTAATAAATAAACTTTTAACAGTAACGTCCAATGTAATATATTGAAAGAAAATCACTAACATCTTATTAATTAGAAATATTTAACAAAAAAAAAAGGTTCTCGTACTTGAATTGTTGCAATATCATTGAAACATGTTCTTCATTTCAATAATCCCCAGCATTTTGATTGTTGAACCCCAGTTTTGATTCCCAATATTTAAATTAATTATCGCATCTCATTTTTTGCAAAAATAAGTTTTTGATGTATGAACAAACAATTTTTTTGGGCTTGGGTTGAAGTGAAGATTCGTCACCTAATGAATTAATGCATGTTAGGGCACCTATCTAATTTAACAATGAGTTTTCAGTGTACGATCTAACAATTCTTTTAAGTTTGGTTTGAAGTGAAGAGTCGTCACCTAATAAATTAATGCGGGTTAGAGCACCTATCTAACCTAACTAATTCTAATTAAAGATCAACGAACCAGATATCGAATAAGTGTTCAAGTAAGGTCTATTTAGTTATTTATTTATTCTTATTTAAAACAAAAGAATGTTTGTTTCTTTACAGGATGATACCACAATATTATTAATTATAACATTTCACTATAGAAATAATTTTGATCTAACGTCGATTTTAGAAACTTTAATAAAGTTTTTTTTTTGAAGACGATTGAAAATTTTTGATTTACACGTAAGCACATAAATATCTATATCCATATTACATTAAAAACATAAACTGCTAACTTGAATGTTAAATTACTATAATATATCTAACATAGGTTGTGACTTTTTTGTTTAAAGGAAAAGTGTCTTAAAATATGAGGAGCTTTTAAATCTAAATGGGTCAATAACTCAGGTTCGCCAATCAAATTATTCTAAAATACATTGTAATAGTTATATTTAATTTTATTTGGATTGTAATTTGGTTAGTTATAGTTAGAGCATACAAGGCTGCCATAATATCTCTGTGTGCGCGCGTGTATATAGCGCGCATGCGTGCGTGCATGCGTGTGTGTTCTATGTAATAAAGTTTGATTACATAAAAAAAAGTTATCCTAATTATAAGACTAATTAATATTTATAGAAGGAATCTTATATTCAAACAAATTAGTAATTTGTGTCATTTAACAGATATTGTCATGATCTAAAATCACAAATCGTGATGGCATTCTTGTTCTTAACCGATAGGTAAGCTAACCCAATAACTTAACCAATTCAAAAATTTGAAAAGGTAAGTAGCAAAAAAATATCTATAATACTAAGTCTTCTAAAATAAATGTGGAAAACAGTAATATCAACCCATGATTTAGTGTCATAAGTACAAAAACTTCTAAACTACGATACAAAAGTAAGAAGATGACAAACCTAGACATAAGAAATATCCTGTCTAAATACTAAATAAAGTAGCAACTAAATATAGAGGGAGGTGTGGGCCACAGACAATTAAGTAGCTCACCACAACTCCAACAAAACTCAAACTCAACTCTCAAAGCTTCGTGATATGCTCAAATTAAAAGTCCAACTTGCACCACAAAAGAGTGCAACAAGTGTAGTACGAGTTTGAAACCACGTGTAATCAATATATCTCATAGACCAACAACGACGAAGTAAAGGCAGGAGTAAACAAGAAAATAATCCTTTAATTTTACTAGTTCATATCATACTTATCAACCAAGTTTTCATCAATAGGGATAACCAAATGTCACGAAAATTTCAAACACCAATAAAACACCAAATCAACAAGAATGAGGGATGTAATGAGATGCAATGCAATGTGACACCATGAAATGAAATGTCTCACTTGCCAGTACTCTCTCAATCATATATACATGATACTCCTCGAAAATACATCGAGAGTTCAAGACCCATAGGGGACTCGTGAGGTCCATATACCGATACGGACGATCTTCACATGATAGTGCGTTCGGTCTCAACGCACTATCATAAAATCAAACAATCTCCAACACAGACGATCTTCACGTGCCCACTTTATAATAATAACCACTAACTCGAACGGACGGTCTCCATGTGTTAGACTTTTACTCATACTTAATCTTATGTCAATGCATGTGCACAATATGATGTCAATAAAAAAAGGGATGATTCAACACTTCAATAAATCAAATGTACTATGACATATAATCACCTCAATTGTCACAATTATATGGGTTCAATAAAGAAAAACAAACACAAAAAAGAAATCAAGTCACTACATCAGCTAATGCCATATACTTTGCCATTCTCGAATCACAATCTATCATATTATGGTAAACATTCCCTTTAATAACACTGGTACTCATACCAATGTCTGTCACACCATTGGTACGAAACTCCCATCACACATCCTTCAATAAAGTGCGAAAAGTCTTAATATACCTCGAAAGTTGAACTCGTGCGATATATTCTTCAAGATTTCGCCCTTCTTTTTTTCTTCTAGCGCTTCAAAGTCTTTACAATCTACCAAATATGCATTATTTGTAAGTGATGTTGACATCCATATTGATATACTTCTTCTACCTTATATCCCAACAATTACTTATAAGTCCTAGAGTTCAAATTTATAATTAAGTTTCTAATGTTGATATCTATTAGTATATCAACTCTCGTACTTCTTAAATTCCAACTTAGGATTTAGTTTTAATTTCTTAAAATATAATAATTTTAATGGTATTTTATATAATATAATACACTTATTATTCAATCACATATACTAATATTATCAAAACTTTGATTTGTGGTTTGGTAATGATAGGTACAAACTAGAAAAGAAAAACAATGTTACAAACTCATGAAAACAGACACCCTATACTCCTAAAAAATTGTTATCTATCATTTGACTAAATCATTGGGCAATCATTATAGTAAAGGATGCCATTCAATCGGTATATAATTAGCTAAAAGATATCAAGATTTGTTGCACTAATTTGACCCACAATTTTTAACTTAAATTAATTATGTATAAAAAATATATATATTCCACGAATAAATAGTCACGGTTAAATAATTAGTTTAAAATTTCTATTTAATATTTATATGAAGAATCTTTTTGGATAGGAAGATTCTAGTTTTCTAAATGACCTAGCGGGTTATTATAATTATCTACATTTTAATTATTTCATTACTCAAATTAAACAAACACAATACATTTTCAATATAAAATTAATATAAAAACATATATTATAATTTAAATAGAAACATATATTGTACGTCAAAATTTATCAGGTTACTAAAACAAAGTGAATATGCAGCTATGAAAATATTCTTAAATTTTTAGAAAAAATGACTTATACATTGAAAGCAATCTGAAAATAATCGTGAAATTTTTTGAAGAAGACTACTTATAACGTTGATCCAAATATGTTTGAAAATGACAATTCGAAAGTATTATGAAAATTCAAAATATTTGTTATTATCTGGTTGAGTTTTTTAAGGAATTAATTCAAAAATAATATTATTTTAACTGAACTAGAGATTTTAGGCAAAGATGAATAGTTGAAAATGTTAATATCCCCTAAAAAATGCTAATCTATATTTAATCTTTAATTAAACTCCCTAAAAATGGAAAATTCATAATGGTGGGGGGTGATATTTACCACCCTGTTTTACCTGCATTAAATGTAGCAATTAATAAAGAAACAAAGTAATGCTAATATTATTTACTTTTAATTTAACTCAATAAAAAGTAAACTCTTCAAATTCTCAGGCGTGCAACATTGAAATAAATACATTAAGGTGGTATGATTGACAAAAGTCCACTTAATTTATATTTCATAAATTTTTAATCATTAAATTAATTACTTATTATCATTTTTATCTACGTATTTTTAATTAATTTTAATAACAACTCCTTTTTAATAAATTATAGTTTTAACAATATAATTACTATAAAATTATCATAGAGTGAGATTCTAAATGCTCAAAATGAAATTGAAACTCTAAATGTCATAACTTGATATAATTACATATAATGCTAATATAACAAATTTACTCTTTCGTAATTATTTTAAATTCAATTAGTTTTTATAACCCCTTATTTTTCTCTGGTCGTTTATTCTTTATTTGAAATCTCATTACTTTGTTTTCAATTATTCTATATTTTTAAATTTCGCTTAAATGTGAACTCAAAGTTCTCATTTTCTTAATTAATCAATTCAACGCTTATTTTTATTATTTTCCAAAATAGGCCTCTATCTTTTAAGTTTTCAAAATTAGCCAAATATGTAAATTATTTATCGATAAGCCAAATGTTTATAGATATTTTTAAGTGCTTAAAATCTTCTTTTGAGTATCACCAGAATCATTCTGTGTTCGATTTCAGTTTTTTCCTCCAAGAATCGAAATTAAGTAAATAAGACTTCAATTCATTTTTAAAAAAAAATTACTTCATCTATTTTCAAACTCTTTATTATAACACTCATTTCAAGTTCTAGTATCTTTTCATGCATTCAAAAGTCATATACAAATTAAATTTCGTTTTCTTTAGTTTTAAGTAACTAAAGTTTGTCCTACTATGAATAATAATTTATTAAGGTATACATAAGAAAAATTAAAGTATAAGCTATACTCTTATGTTTGATTGTTGTAACATTCTCAACTATTTTATTTCATTTTATTTTATTTTTGGTTGAAATTTTTAGACTCACTTTGGAAGATTTTTGAAACTTGAAATTTAAAACAGTTTTAAAATATTTATATGGTTATTATAAAGGGCAACTTTCACATATAGCAAACAAAAAATTCATATGTGTATGTTATAACAGACTTTGCATAATTGCGCTCCATAGCAAACATAAAACTGTATAATTTGCTATACATATACAAGTGTATAATTCGCTGGCTAAATTATATAATTGCTGGCCTATTTCGTGCAATTTGTATAAATTCCGCTGGCCTATTTCATTGGCAATTGTAATATGCACATTGTTAATTCACTATCTATTTCGGCTGCAATTATTAATGTATAGCAAGTAAGACTATATGGTTTTTCTCTCGCTTTAAGACAAAAACATAAACACCATATATACACTTCTGTTGTAGCCGAGAAACTTGTATTTCACTGGGCATTGTAAATTCGTTGACCTTTTCTCTGCAATATTTGACGTAAAATATTTGTAAATGTATAATTAAGTGTATAACACTAAGATATATATTTTTGCATGTATATATACATTTTCTTTCCTCTTCGCTTTACAAAACATGAAACAAAATTATACACTTCTGGGTATAAAGCTAGAGAGGCGAGCGAGAATGGGAGTGGCGAAGCGAGATTTCTGGGAGAGAGACCTGGCAAATTTTAGCTAACGTTTGCTATGAAGCACAATTAAATTCAAACCCTAGCTATTCCATTTATTTTAGGTTATTAGTTTGGCTCATTATATACATTTTCCCTATTATAAATAAGACAAAAGTGCACAACTATCTCTGCAACCTTGCCCCCCGCCCCCCGACTGCTCGAGACTCTTACTTATACTTATATTAAGGTCTTGTACCACCCCCCTAAATTTATTTTATAAGTAATTTATATCCCTTTTGGCCAACGTGACACTAGCTTAAAAAAAAACAATCAGCGTTGGGCCCACAAAATAGTGTCACATAGGTGAAAAAAGAGTAGAAAATTATTAATAAAATAAGTTCAAAGGGTAATAGAACCTTGGTATAGTATAAGTTCAAATGTATGATTATTTTATCATGTGTTTGATTGTCAGAGATATTAATAGACATTTCTCATATGATTATTTATTTCATTATTTATGTTGTGAGTTATCTAATATACAAAGTGTAATAACTTGTTAAAATGTATGACTATTTTATTATGTGTTTGATTATAGATATTAATAACAATGATCTGTAATTATTTATTCCATCATTTATGAATGACGTGAGTTATCTCACATATAAAATGGAATAATTTATGTTCACCCAAATTGCAAAGCTTATAGTACAAAGAAATCAAGAATAATTTAAATTGCTTCTTTCACATCTATCTATATTCTATACTTTATTCGATTGGATTTTTCTTGCCATTCCATCCAACTGGAATATCATATAGTAATACGAATTTTAGAAAGTTTATGCATTGTTTCGTGGCTTGACTTTACAGGATCATATATACACGAATCTTGCTCACCTCCTTCGCCTCTATTCCCAATTTGTTGTATAAAGTAGCAAAGATACATGCATCTAAGTGTAACATATGTAAGAAACTCTTAATTAGTGATCGTAAAATATGTAATATTTTGAAAATATAAATATTAATAGCCAGTATATATGGTAGTAAAGTATGTCTAATTATTCAGTTTTGGATTAATTAGAGAATTCTCCTTCTCACCCCCCCCCCCCCCCCCCCCCCCTCCCCCCACCCCACCCCCCCCCACACCCCCCCACCCCCACACAACCCCACCCCCCCCCACCCAACCACCACCCCACCCCCGCTGCCCCCCGCCACACCCTCCCCCCCCCCCCCCCCCCCACCCCCCAACCCCCCCCACCTCACCCCCCCCCAACACCCCCCCACACCCCCCTTTCTTAGTTTACTTATTACTAATATTCCCCTATAAGTTGGTCGAATTTCCAAATCTCTAATTTTTCCTAATAAAAACTATCATAATGTATTCGGATCCCGTTACTAAATTATTCTACTTTTTTTTATGTATAGCGCTGTATAACGATCTCTTTTTCATGTAACGGCGTTGATTTTGTTGGCCATTAAGTTCCGACACTCCATTAATGTATCCCCGCTCTTTTAATTTATTAGCGCATCTAATCCGACCTATTTTAAGTATGAGCACTATTTCGATCTTTTAGCCATTAATGTATCCAACACTCTTTTTAATGTATCAGCGCTTATATTATTGTATTTGTTTGAAAGATTTCTATAATTATAAACTTCTAAGGAGTAGATTGTAATTTAGCTTAAAAGTATGTAATTTATATAATTTGCTCTTTAATTTCTTATTAATTTTTCGCCGATGTGAGGCCATCGTTAACAAATTTATGTTGTCTACGCCAAGTCGCCAACATTATTGTATATTGAGTTTGGTAATGGCTTGATTAAAAGATAAAATTAACATTACTTAGCTATATTAGTTTATTGGCTGTTTTACACATTATGATAATGTTTTAAATTACGCATCCCCCAAGTCTACAACTATCACACACATATTTCTATGGTATCCACGTATACATAGATGATACAGAAGATACAATGATATATACCAATATATACATATATCTATAGGGAAAGATACGAGGTTGGAATTATCCTCACTCTTCGAATTCTAATATAAATCAACTCCATCATCCTAAAACAACTTTACATTGATATTCTAATCACAATATTATCTCGGACAAAATTTCATTTAATATCACCTATAACCAAAATAAATCACAAACAACTTGGTGTTTGGTTTGAACTCGAAAAATAATGAAAATAACTAAAAGAAAGAGAGAGTAATAAATGTTTTGAATTTTATTTTATTTGACAATTTTTTTGGTACATAATAGTAATTTACTTAATTAAAATATGAATATCGTCAATCATAAATTGATCAGATGATTTACGAGAATGATCTTAATAAGTGATGGTCCTGAATTGTTTGTCCCAATTAAAAAAGATTTAAGAATAAAATTTTCACTTACGAAAATTTTCTAAACTAATAGATAATATATTATATACAATAGACTTTTAACATCCGAGTTTTTTTCAAATTATACGAGCTTTAATGTACCGGACTTGTTAGGCCTTTTGCAAAAAATCAAATAGTTTTTTTGACTATCTTTCTAAACCTACCATTTTTTTCCAATGAATCACATGATTTATTCAACTAACAACTGCTCACTGGCCACTTTTGTTGCATATTTTTCTTATAGACAAACCTCAATATTAATGTGCATTAATTACTCCATGCAGCTATAAACCTATGCTACGTCTTTGTTAATAGTTTATTTTATAAATTGATTCTATATAATTTTCACAAATCATGAGGATTAAGCTTCACCATAAATTATTCTCAAAAGGTGGCTAGAGGATTTTTGACAAATTCTATCCAAGTAAAAAAGTTAAGTATCTAAATGTCATGATTACACATGCTTTACCTTCAAGCAAGCTATATTCAACCATTCACTTGCAATAATAAAAGGAATAAACACCAATGGTATATGAATGAATTCTCATAAAAGACTCAAAGCTACTCATTCCAATTTCATCAACCAAATCAATAAAAAGAAGTTTGGGAATACATGGGCGTTTATTGTCGCTTTTGGAGTATGACTAAATCTGAATTCTTGTCGAGTAGTCCCTTATTGACGGGTACTTAATTAAGTATTTTTGAAGAAATATAACTGCATATCAAGTACGTAACCTAGAACCTCTAATTAAAGATAAATAAATACTTATCACTTTATCATGTTTATTACACCTGATAATAAATTCATAATTATCACTCAGAAATATCAAATCTTATCAAAAACACTTTATACGAAGATAGAATGAGCATACGTACTCTCCACAAAATTTTTCCACCTGAATAATGGTAACACGCTGGATTCCCTAGATTGTTGCGATCATTTAAAAACAAGAAAAGTGCACAAAGTATTAGTATTATTTTCACACTTAGGCGTGCCACATTCTTTTCTCATCATTTCTTTTTCTCTCTTTTTTCTATAATTTTTTTTAATTAGCCAACTTTGGTTTGCTTTACTTTATAACAGCCCTGATTTATTTATCATCTATTGGTCCACCCTTTATAGATGTCGTTAGATTGATATTTATTTAAGATGAATTTTTTGATATTTTTCCTACCTTTTTTATTAAATTAAATAAACATTCTTTGTCATTTTTCTTGATACCAAAAATTTGATAAGTTATTTTCATCAAATTCGATTTGTCTACTCGATTATAATAAACTTAAATTTATTTTTTAAAGAAAAAAGAGACAAAAACAGCGGGAGAGAGGATTAATGATGGCACTCTCTTAAAACAATATACTTTCTTCTAATTTTTAACTTTATCTAAATATGAATAATTCCTATATTATTATATTAGTATGAAATTTCATATTCTTTTAATTTTTACCCTTGTAAACAAAATTAAATTATTGTTAGATATTTGCCATAACAATCTGATCACTTTTATTTTTTACTTTTAATTTTTTTTTATTTCACGCACTTTGAGGAGAATAAATACATTCACTTTGTCACGTCAGCTCTTAGGGTGATATTTAATTAATTCAAAATTGTTAAAGGGGTATTTAAAATTTTGATATCAAATTTAGAGAAATTTGATATATTTTCCATAATAATAATAATAATAATAATAATAATAATAATAAACTAAAATAAATCGAGTATTTTGTTTGTTCTTTTTTTTTTTTTTTTGGTCAAATACCTAATCTCTATAGAAATATAGCCCCATATGCATCACCAAAAAGTTGTGGAAGAAAATTTATCTTTAAATAATCATGTAAAATACTAGTAATCAAATTTAGCTTTCCAAAGGATAATTTAAAAGATTAATTTAGTAAAATAAATCCCTAATAAATGTTTTTTAAGTAAACATCAAATTAACACGAGTCAAGTAATAAAATAAAACAAGGAAGAGAGTTTAATTCAATATAATAAAGAAAAATTTCATAAATTCATTTAGACTTGTACACAAATTAATATGAATATTGTAAAAATATACACACTTTATTCATTACTGTTTGTTAGGGCTGTACGTGATCAGGTTGGTTCAGATTTTTCAAATATCAAACTAAATCATTTGTGTCGGATTTTTGAACTTATAAACCAAAACAAACTAATAAACTCAATAAAGTATTCATACAAACATATAAATTACTTGTACTTTAAATTATTTTTTAAGTTCTACCAAGATGCAACTATCTAAGTTATTTCTCAAGAAAATAACAAAATAATATGATATGATTAATGACAATAAAATATCCAACAACAAAAAAATAATAAAATTACCATAAAACAAATTTGACAAATTAAATAGTCATTAATTAAATTGATCATACTTTAAAGTCTAAATCATGGCTAAATAAGTTAGCAAGTATTAGTTCATGACTAAATATTAAAGAAGTGAATTTGATCATGTTTTTAATTGTCTAATCTTATGTGTAAAAACCTAAAAAATCATATCGCAATATCATTGTCATTCTTATGTTGACTTGCTTTTCTTTTTTTGCATGAGTATTAATTTATTTTTACTACAACCTTTATTATAATTACAGACATGTATGGACTATAAGTCGTTTATATATCATTAAGAACCTTCTAACCTTCCAAACATGAAATAAATATATTAAACAATAAAAACTATAAAAATATATAAGGACATTTTAAAATTATACTCAAGTAAGTTTTTACATATAATATAAAATTTTAAATTATATATAAATTGTCGGATGTGATTTGATCTAGAGTTGATTTTTTTATAATTGAAACCAACCAAATCACCAAATATACGCATTTTTTTTTCAACACCTAAACCACTACTCTAATTTTTTTTCAATTTAACTCAATTTATAATTCGGTTCGATTTTCGGAACCCCTACTATTTATTTTACAAAATTCATCATGAACAAGTAAAATGTAGTAATTATTATTTCAACTCTTTTCCCGCGCAAATTTAGGATATAGAATCAAGAAAGATATAATATTAATTATTGTATTCATTTCAAATAACAGAGAAAGCGACTTTTGATCAATGAAGATTAAGCTTTGGTGCATTATTCATTTTTATTGATGTTGAAAATTAAGAACAGTACCTTATAATATCAATTCATAATTAAATAGAGTAGTTACTAATAATATTATCCCTTGAATATGACACCCCAAAAGAAACTAATTAATTTATTTTTCCATATACAGTAACTCTTTTGTTATCCAAATCTTATCTTCATTTTTTAGCAAAAAAATAGAAGGAAAATATTTTTCATGAAATTTAAGAATATATCTCCAACATTATTCTTAAAATTTATTTTGTTTTTTCAACATTTATTTCCAAGTACTCAAATACTCTTCGAAACAAAAATGTAAGCAGATGGTGTTTACATTATTATTAATTATAAACTCATCTATTTTATTATTATTATTATTATAATTTTGAAAGCAGAAAGATGACATCGACTCCTCTAAACAAAATATATTGCTAAATTTTTTTCTAAATTCCTATTTTTGTTTAATTTTTTTAAAATAATTTTTTTATGTTTTTGAAATATATAAGAATCTTATAATATAAGAAAACACTAACATTGTCATATAAATAAGTTATTGAAGTACTATTTGTGTTACGAATAAGAATTATGAGTGATGAACCTAAGATTTTTATAAAGTGGATTCAAGATATAAAAAATAAATAAATAAAGGATTTGATCTCGGGTTGGCGAGAACTTGAACCCCCTCAACCATTCGTCCAAGTTTTAAACTTGTGTTAGTAGGGTCAAAACTATATATATATATAAAACGTGAAAATATTTCTTTTTGTAAACATAATTTTTTCTTCCACTTTATAAAGTGTAAGAAAAACATTCAACTTTGTAAAGCGTAAGAAAAACTTACATTTTATAAAGTGCAATAAATAGTTTCGTTATATATTAAAATATACATGTTATGAAATTAACAGAAAAAATTTAAAATATTGAATAAAGTAAATTTTTTTCATCCACTCAATTTATTTTAGTTACTTTTCAAAATAATAACTTATTTTGATCCTTTTTATTTTTTCGTGACTTATTTAGATTCCAAATTCAACTAGCGCTAAAAGTATTTTGGAACTATTTTTATTTTCTACAACATCATTACTGTTAGAAAAAAGTAAATTATAAAAATTGAACCAACCTCTATTACAACATCAATATAAATATATAATATACTATTAATTAGGTCTTTTCAACATCAAATTATTTAACGTGGCTTTTTCTGGAAACATGTGCCGCAAAAAACGTCATTCACTTTTTTTTTAAAAAAAATAAAATAATTACTAGTACTACTATTATAATCCCTTTTTGACCATTTAGCCTTCCATTGGCGCCAAATTAGTACCAAATATAATATATTACTCGATTCATTTTAATTTATTTGATATTTTTTTAAATTTTATATTATTATTTTCAATTTAATTTTTTATTACTCATAACATAATTAAAGTCAAAATTATATAATATTTTAGTATATATACATAAAATTAATTATCTTAAAAATTTACTTTATTAAATTTCACATAAATCAAAATCAAACTAAGAAAACAAAACAAAACCCAGAATGGTAAAGGAAAATGGTGGAGAAGTAATTAAGTATTACTTCATTCTAAATTAAAAAATTTGGATTTAAGTCCAAAGTCGCATTTGTTAGAAAATATTTTATTCTCAATGTGAAACTTTCCATTGTATTTAATTTAATCGAACTCACAATGAACGCACAATAAAAAATATATATGATGGAAAAGGAATCTTTTCACAATACCTATTTGTCTATTACTCTATTTCTCCTAATCACTTTCCCCTAAAATCAGCTACACATATTTTCAGCCAATTCAAGAAAGAGACTAAAATAAGTCTGAAATAATCAAAATTTAGAAGGGTAATAGATATATGTAACAAAGAACATAATACTTGATCCTAATAAAATAAAGTACAAATGGCTTATATAAATAATTGTTACACAAAAATAAAAATAAAATAATATTGGCTAGGGACATTTTTCAACCTCTAGCACCAAAAAAGTCCAAAAGATTCAGCTTTAAATTCACCGTGACTTAAAATGTCGTTTCTACATACAAATAATGGAAATAGACAAATGAATAAAACAATGTAAGCCTCTTATTTCAAAATACTACTTCAATTGACCATTTCTGATAGGGAAGAAAAAAAAATAATATAAAAGAAAGTACCCTATGTTTATGAAGTGTGAATTCTAAAAAAGTTATGGACGATGATACGGTGTTATTTTATTTTTTAACTAAGTTCACTTTCGAGTAAACATTTTTGACCCGTGCAACTCACAACCCCTTATGGGAACAAACAATCCCACTCCCAACACCTACCTCATGCAAAATGTTGTTTATGAGAATCAAACTCATAACCTCGATTTTAATATCACTTGTTAAGATCAAATGTTTATCGTCATGTCAAAAGTGATAGTTGATAATAAAAACACAACTTCGTTTCTTAACTAAGTCCATCAAGAAAGTATCATGTTCGATCATGACTCTGATTCTAGTCATCCAGACTCTGGTGGGCCTTGCCATCACGACATCGAAAATGATCTTTAGCGGTAATTATTTAACCACAATAACTTAATTGGTATTAAATATATATTTTTAGCGCCAATTAACACAATTTATATATGTTGCTAAAGCTATCAGTGAAATTGGATCTAATTGTTAAAGAATGACAAAAGTTCCACATCGATGGTTAATGAGATGTGTGTAATCCTTATAAGGCTTGGACAATCTTCCTTCCTTTGATCTAGCTTTTGGGTATGAGTTAGGCCTAAACCAAATTTCTAACTCAGACCCCAAAAACTAGCTCAAAAAGATGAGGATTGCCCAAGCCTTATAAGGAGTTCAATCATCTCATTAACCACCGATGTGAGACCTTTGTCATTATTTAACACCCCACCTCACGCCAGTTGCTTAGCATCTAGTACGTGGATAATTTTTGATTTTGGGGTCCCAACATCAGATGAGACGGACCCTGATCTGATATCATGTGAAATTAGGTCTTAGTCCTAACTCACATCCCAAAAGTCGGTGAGACTTTTGTCATTTTTTAACACCCCACATCACGCCCAATGCTTAGCATCTGGTGTGTGGATAAACTTTTATTTTGGGGTTCCCAACATCGTGTGAGACATGCTCTGCTCTGATACAATGTGAAATAATATCTTACACCTAACTCACATCCCAAAAGTTAACTTAAAGGGAGGAAAATTACTCCTTAACTAATATTGATAAAAAAAAATTAACACTTTTTATTAATAGATACATTTGTTACTCTTAAAAATTATTTTTGTTGTAATGCATATACATGAAAAAGATGTTGACATTACACGATAAGCAATAACCTACTAGAAATTGTTAAATTGACTAGATATAGTGCAAAAAATATTTAATATTGTCCATGCATATTATCCATGATTTGCATGATCTCATAGGTTAAATTATTTTTCGTTCATACACACTATATATGTCCAAAAAATTTTCTGTCAAAGTAGTTCTAAGTTTTAATGTATGGACAAACAAGGTACCCTTTCCTCCAGGGAAGAGAATAAAATAATATGAGTGTGTAAGAAATAAAAAATTGCAGGATTTCACTTGTTTTTTGTTTTATTAAAAAAAAAAAACATTTCTTATGGACTATGATTGCTTAAATTATTCTTATTTTTTCACCAAGTCATGAGTCATGAATTATGAAGTTGTTTTGTGTATGTTAAGGAAGATATAACTTGAACTTAGTTTTATTCTCTACCCAACTTTAATTTTTTATTCTAAATCACCAACTTGTATAGTATACCTTCATATCATTATGCATTGTAGTTTGATGCTATTCAAATATGTGTAGTAAAAAATTGATAAATTTTTAACCACTTTCAATAGTCCAAAACGAAAGAAAATACATTATATATTGTCAATTTTCCAATATAAAATCAAATAATAAGAAACTCAATACTAATCGAAGAATAAGAAACTACTAAAATCTATGAAAATAAGCTTCTTCTTTTTTTTTTCTTAAAAAAGAAATTACATAAATATACAATTTAAAATAAAATAATTTCTAAAATTTTCATTCTTTAAAAAAAATCCTCTTGAATACATCTCTATTTCCTCTTAGACACATCCCACCTCATTTAGATACATCTATATATCTTATTATTCTCTCTTGGAAAATCTCTCTCATTAAATTATATATCCTTTGTAATGTATAAAATAATTAATGAATGTATTCAAAAATAAAACTTCATCCGTTTTCAAAAGAATAACTTAGTTTGACTTGAAACAAAGATTAGGAAAGGAAAAAACACTTTTTAATCTTACGATTTTAAATTAAAATTATGTCAAATGTACTAAAATACATTTTAATCTCATGGTCTTAAACATGTCACGAGAAAAATTAAAGTTAAAGTATTGTCAAAAAAGAAAAAGATTAGTCTTTTTGGAACAGATTAAAGAAAATAAGATAATTTTGTTTTAAACGAAAAAAAATAATATGATTTAATTTTTTTATAATTGAAAAAACTTTTCGAATATGATGTAATTATTGTTCCTACTATAAGAAGGGCCCACTGATATCAGAAATCTGGGCCTAGGGATTCATGACGTTGAAATCATGTCAAATAAATGGGGCCCAATAACAGATGGGCCCACACGTACACTCCTACCCTGGCCCACTCCGCTTTGCACCGTCCGATTGAAAACGAAACGCCTCTGTCTCTCTCTCTCTGGATTTTCGCGGGGTTTCTCTCTCTATACGTATATATGTATGTATATATCAGCTTTGGTGTATATTCTCAGTCTCTCTCTCCTTTTCAAGAAAACGTTTCATGCCATTCCAAAGAAGATTTTCTATAGCTTTGGAAGTTGGAACTCTCTCTGCTCTGTTCTGCTATTCCTTTCTTTGCCTTTACTGTAAGTACAATGATTTCTGCAAATCTCCCTTTTTATCTTGAAATGAGGTTTACATGAATATTGCTGTTATGGGTCTGCATTTTTGTCTTTGCTTTTTAGCACTCAAAATCTTGAAATGGTTTTTTTTTTTTTTTTAAGTGAATGTTGTGGTGTTATGGGTCAGCATTTTCTTGAATATTTTTTGTCTTTTCCTTTTTTATCATACTAAATCTTGAAATGGGGTTTCCATGAACATTGTTGTGAGGGGTCTTTGCTTTATACCCACTCAAAATCTTGAATGTTGTGGTTTTATGGGTCTGCATTTTCTTGATATTTTTTTTTTTTTGTCTTTTCTTTGTTACCACTCAAAATGTTGCATTATGGGTCTACATTTCTTGAATTTTCTTTTGTGGTATGTGATATGACATCCCTTTTTATGTGAGTGTGAAGGCCTTAGATATTGTTTGTGAGCTCCATTTTTCTGGATCTGTGAGGTGGTTTGAATTTGATTAAACTGTATTAACACTTGTGATTATTGACTCTCAGATCTTGTTTCAGAAATTAGTTTTTTATTTTTTTCATTGACAACTTTCATGTAAAAATGCAATTTCAGTTAACTGTTGTTTTTTAGTGGGTGGATTGAAATGTGGAACAATGAGTTAGATTCATGACACTTTGGGTCCAGCTGGGTGAGAAATGTTAAATCTGTAAGTTAAAGCTGTGGGCATTCTGTTGCTTTATGTTACAGATACACAGAATCTTATGGTTGAAGACTCAGAAAAAGATGGTGTTTTGATACTTTTGGTCCAGTACTCCAGTTAGGATTTAATTTTCTCACTTTTGTCAGGTCATGCTTTTTCTTTGTGAAGAAAATATGTCTTATTGGGTTGCCAAGCAAATGCTTTTGGCTGGTTTTAGCAGTTCCAAATTTCTATGTCTATGTTCTTATTCTTATTATTTGTCTATATACAGATCACTTTGGAAGTATTGTATGTAAGAATTGAAAGGTGATTCTACAGCTTCATTTAGTTTTAGTTCTTGTGTCAACTTCATCGAAGGCTGATTGTAGCATTTACTAGAAATGATGAGATTTCAGCATTTGCACTAGCTCGAATTCTCTTAGTACTTCTGCAAATCCATCAGTTGTCCTGTTTGCTTAAGGGTCTATTCATTGCTTGTGAACATGGAATTGGCATAACTGGTTAAGGTAGGGCGGTGTACAATAGACCCTTGCAGTTTGGCCCTTTTCTGGTCCTCGTGCATAGTAGAAGCATAGTGCACTGAGCTTCCCTTGTACTTCCGCTTCTAGTATTTGCCAACCTGCTTACGGATGAGTTGCCGAATACTCTTACGGTTGTCAAACTGTTTATTTTAAAGAAGCTGAATTATTGATTGCTTACTGCTAGAAAAAGATATTGACCACTGATTTGAAGTGTTTTAGTTTATTTGTCTGCTAATATATTCATTTTTATCAGGGGTCTATATTCAGTTCAGGTCATTACTCAGCATACTTGGCACAATTATTTGCTCTTGATATAGCTAACGGTTTCTGTCAAACATCCGACTCCACTAGGGACGTCTGTTGTCTTTGGCTATGAATGGATTTCATATGGTCAAGAAAAGTTACGATGAAATTATTTTGTATAGGATTTTTTGTTGGGTACTAGTCTGCTTAGTCCTTCCAACTCTTTTGTGCACTTGTCTTCTATTGAAGTCTTTGTGGTAGGGCATATCGTTCAAATTCCTTCCTAGTGAACATTGAGTAATGGATATTGTAGTGATTTTTATTTTATATCTCTCTTATATACTAAGACCTTTATTTCCCTTTGCAGTAAAGAATGTAATTGAAGTTTGAAATGGGGCACCGACTAGAAACTAGACGTCATCACGAAAGCTCCAATGCTGCAAAAGAGATCAAATCATCCCTAGCAAATCAAAGTTCAAAGCTCAGAGACAAGACTAAAGTTGAAAGCACAGAAGATAAGACATATATTAGCAGGCATCATGGCTTAAGCAAGACGGTCAATCAGAATGTTTCACAATTGACCTCTTCCGGAGATCACCAAAACCAGTGGTTAGGTAGTAAGGAAAATAAAGATGACGAGCTTGTCAAGTACATGTCCAATTTGCCAGGTTATCTGCAGCACACAGAAAAGGGAAAGAATGTTCAAGGAAAGGCTTTGAATTTTGGAGTCCTTGATTGGGAGCGTCTGGAGAAATGGAAGTATAATGAACGTATGCCTGCAAGTTGTCATCGTAAAACGTTATCAGGTAGTTCATCATTTGTTGCTGTTAAGCCTCCCAAAGCTTATGGCTTGTCTTCTCAGAGAAAGCAAATGCCATTACCGAGCATTCCGTCTTGTAAACAAAAGCTTGCAGAACCCGTGCAGCAATCCCAATCAGAGTTTATTCAGACCCATGATATGCAAACTACACGGTGCCCCACAAAGCATGGTAAGCAGAAACAGCATCTTAGGAAGGAGGTACCACCTCGCAAGCGTAATTCTGAACTAAAACCATATGAAGAAGATTTGTCCTGGATACCGATTAAGAATGTTAGTGTTCCTAGTAGTCATACAAAGAGTGTTCAAGTTTGTAAAAACGAGATCAAATTCGATAATGAAGGCAAGTTTAGTTCCCAAAATTATGCTGCTGAACCCAAGAATATTGTGCTCTTGGTTCCAAAACATCGTTCAAAAAAAAGTATAGAGGCCTCTCAATTCTCTGAATTAAGAACATCTTTTGATGAGCAACCAGCTGATGCGATGAGGGCGGGAATTTCTGATTGTTCTTCTCTGGATTCCTTCTCTAGTGAACTGCTTGCTGTTCCACATTCATGTCCTCTGCCTGCAAGCTCTGCAACGAATACAGAGTCTCATGTGAAGCAACGCCAGTTGTCCAGTGCTCGGGACATAACAGATTTATGCTCATCCCCATGTCCAACTGGGAGGATAACTAGTCGCACGTCATTTGATGCCAAATGTCTGAATCACAATAAAGTTGATGTAGAATTGAGACTCCCAGCTGAGACTTCACAGAGAGCAGATTTGGACACTGCAGAGGAGGCAGTGGTGAAGGGAAGACATCCATCCCCTAATAAGAGGTTTAGCTTTAGTCTTGGTCGAATGAGCAGAAGTTTCAGTTTTAAGGAGACCTCTGCTGCTCCACCACTGAATAGTACAAATAGCATCCCCAAGTCTGGCCCAGCAGGAGCTTCTTCCAGTGCGGATCTCAGTAATCGGGAGAAGCCAAATGCTAATATCAGAGGAAGATCTAGTCCTTTGAGAAGACTCTTAGATCCATTGCTGAAGCCTAAGGGCGTTCATTCAGCTGAGACATTTCCACTTTCTAATGAAAACTCAAATGGCAATACTTTGCCCACTAACCACAGCAAACATGTTCATGCGAAAAAGCATCTTCCCCCAACTCTTCAGGCTCTTCTACAGCTTTCACTTAAGGACGGAGTTCCATTTTTTAAACTTGTGGTCGACGATGATGGTGGCATTCTTGCTGCAGCTGTCAAGAAGTTACCAACTTCCGGGAAGGGTGGAAGTAGTTTGGTTTATTCTTTCTATGCAGTCCATGAAATTAAAAGGAGGAGTGGGGGTTGGATGAGCCATGGACCAAAAGAGAAAAGTGCTGGCTTTGGTTATAAAGTTATTGGCCAGATGGAGATTTCTTGTTCTGAAGTTCAAAACTCAAGTGTACATGAGCAGAAAAGCATATCTGTGCAAAGGGAATCTGTCTTGTATAGCATTGATTGTGGACAGGTGGAAAAGCAAGTCCCTGATTCTTGTCAAAAGAGAGAGCTTGCCGCCATTGTCGTTATGAACTCAAGTCAATATAAAGAAGAAGGTATGCAGCAATTACCTGGAGAGACCTGTGAAACATACAGTGATGTTGTAGTCATTCTTCCTGGTGGTACACATAACTTGCCAAATGATGGAACTCCTTCCTCATTACTCGAACGATGGAGATCTGGTGGATTATGTGATTGTGGAGGGTGGGATGTTGGTTGCAAGCTAAAAATACTTGAACAGGATAAGAAATTGCAAGAGCCAAGATTTTCTAAACCTTTTGATTCAGGTACTTGTTTGCGTCAAAACTTAATTTCACTTTGTTTGCTGCTTCTCTTGATAAGTCTTAATAATATTTGGTTACCAATGCTTCTTCACAGGGAGGAAATAGGAGGAGCAAGCCTATCTTCAGCATGGCACCACTCAAGAATGGACTTTACTCTGTCGAATTTGATTCATCAGTTCCTTTGTTAGAGGCATTCTCCATATGTGTGTCTGCCCTGACTAGTCATAAACTAGCTGACATCTTTGAAATTGGTTCTCTAGGACGAAGGCTTCTTCAGATGCCACGATGGGGACAAAGGCTTCAACCGCAGTCCAAGGACAAGTCCCTCAAAGATATGTGTCATCTCCACCCCCCTCACCTGTTGGAAGGATCTAGGGAACTGATGGAGCAAGAATTCTGAGAGACTGTTTTAGCATCACATTGCATCTCGCAAGCTGAAAACCTGTGGTTCAAATAAGTCTCTAATCTTCGACCTCTCATTTTGTACGTCTTTGATCAGCTGTAAATTCTCTTATAGTAAGGAAATAATGTCACGCCGCAAGGTATAGAAATGAAGTCAGTAGAAAAGGTTTTAAAGAAAGTAGGTACTTACTCTTTGAATATACAGTGGCTGGATTTCGTTTCCTTTGTTTTTATCTAAGGTAATATTGATGGTTCTACTGTTATTCAATTGATGTTGTGAGTCAATCCAATACATATTTGACACTTCAAGCAGTTTGGCTAAGCTTCCATAATTTGACATGTAAAAGCACATATTGATCAAAACACAAACTACTACTCAAATGATTACTCTATAAAAGCACTCTTGTTATTCAAATGTTTGATCAAACAAATTATGCTTTGTCGTTTGACTTAATAATAATAGGTTA
The DNA here is from genome assembly GCA_027704765.1 of Solanum habrochaites. Lineage (NCBI taxonomy): Eukaryota > Viridiplantae > Streptophyta > Magnoliopsida > Solanales > Solanaceae > Solanum > Solanum habrochaites. The sequence continues at coordinate 4,500,435 of JAKWJA010002497.1, read as the reverse complement.
CAAAATCTATGATAATATAAGATGAGACTCTTCTCACTCCCTCTAAAACTGCTCTCTCGTTCACAATTTACAGGTCAATATAAGAGGCATGGTGAATACATATGAACCATTGTCCATCAACCTTCTCAAACACATTAGTAGCAAACTGTTTTCCCCAGCTGCTGCCCTTTGTCTTGACCATTTCAACGCACGTAACGTACCCCAGATCACCTCTAACATGAACTTGGACATCTCTGATCTCTATTTCTAGTGGGAAATCATATTCTGCCCACACAAACTCCCAGCTTCCCATTACAAGATCATAGCCTGATATGCCACTCACCCCCGGGTGCACGATGCATGTATTCTCACCCCTCGACCAGAGGGCTTGCATAGCAGCTAAATCTCCAGTCTTGAAAGCATTGTAAAATCGAGCATTTGCTGCTAGTACAGATGCATTACTATTCTCCTGGAGAAGCCGGAGGCGATCCCTGATTTTTGCTGCTTGGGCATAGTTCTCCTCTTTAATAGCAGTCCTTAAATCTCGAGCCAAGGTTTCTTCATTTTGCAAGATGCTTTCGCCACTCAAGGTTCCTTCTGAATCTTCGCTCCTGACTTGGCATCGTCCAAGCAACAGAGAATGGGATGCTTGTCCAAAAGGTTCTGTTCTGGATAAATACACAATTAGACCATTTTATAGCTTAGGAGAAGAAATCTAATGTAACCCAAATAGAAAAATAGAGATTAAAGGGGAAAGACAGAAACTGTTAACCCTGACATGCTACATACAATACATATTTTATGACTTCTCCACAGCACTGACTGGCAAACGCTAAATATGGAGGACAAAAGCAGGCACTTGGAAGTGGAAAGAACTTAGGGATGTGTGACTAGGAGTCTGTAAAATGCTTTCACAAAGCATAGGTTACTTACTGATATAAGGAAGATTTTATAACTATAAGATGCTATGAAGTCAAGGACAGAAGTAGTTGGAGAGCTAGACGTTTTTTCTTTCCCATAATGCTATCCTCGATCTCAAATGATGTCCAAGTAAAAGAAAATGCCAACACATCAGCTAGTAGTACCATTCTAGTAGTCCCAAGAATATTAAATACATCAGCTATGTTGCAACTTGCAACCCCAAACTAGTTGGAGTCATCAGTCACATAAATCTCAATATATTCCACTCTTCCCAGTTAACAGGATAACAAATGATGGTATAAATAAGACAACGCATATCTGATTAACTCAACAATCTTACACTATTTAACTATTTTTCTACATCCTAAAAAGAGATGAACAATACTCCTGCGTCCCAATTTTTTTTTATTTTTTTTTGACAAGGGTAAAATTGTATACATCAGCATTAAGCACATGTTGGAGACCTACAAAAAATGAGCTACAACATTTCAATGTACGACAAAACATCTACTGGATTACACATTTTGGATACCGATATTCAAGCAAATCTATCTTTGACAATAAAATTTTTCATATATCATTTAAATTTTAGGGATTGTCAATTATTGTGACTTATAGTACTTTTTACGTAGTTTACAAATATATAAATTTCATTTCAAAAAAAGAGAAGATTTCATGCGCAAATTTTCGGTCAAACTTAATATGTTAAGACTCTCGAAAAATGAAATGTGTCACATATATTGAGACAGAGGGAGTAGTTCTAAAGATATCTTCAAACCAAGCAAGAAGAACTTACTGAAAGTTCTAGCTTTTGAATCAAAAGAACGATTTCCACGAAAATTGTCAGAAACTATCTTAGTTGTGTCAGCTAAAACTGCACTACATTGCATATGGAGATGTGAAGTAAAGCAGTGGTTGATCTCGACTCGGTTGATACTGGACCAAGCTAAAAACATGTGTTGTCTGAACTTAGTGCATCCCTGCATTTGAAGTCGGAGAATAAAGGTGAAATGCAGCTAGAAAGTGTACACATGATGCGAATTGTAATGTACGTAACACATTTTCTTCAAAGGATAAATTAAATAGAAGCTGAACAATAGTAATAAATAGATCGAGATCTCTTAGGTTACAGAATTCGACACAACTGTAAACACTTCCAGTTTTCTTTCCTTTTACTTTCTTTCTTTCATTTAATCAGAAAATTTAAATGCATGTCCTACTAGACTTCGTGAAAAGGGATTTGCTTTGTCCTTTCAAACCACTAAACTATATATTGACTCGGAATAACTTTATTATGTGTGACACACAACTGACATTAGTGAAAAGTCGGCATTTTTGTCAACTTCTTTCAATCGAATAATGTCAAAGTCGGCATTACTATTAGTCAATTAAGAACATTACTGATATTTGCAGCATGAACAAGGAACTGAGTGTTAACCATGTTTTTCAGAAATCTTTTGTCAGGCAACATTTTTCAAATGAAATACAGTAGTCCATCAAATTTTAATCATCATACAATGGTGAAATATATACACATTTATAGCGTGCTTTGATACAATGAAGAAATTAATTACTTGGAGATTTAAGCAAAATTAGGCATACCTTCTATTAGGGTCGATGTATGTTACCGCCACCAATTATCTAAGTGATTTCCTACAAGATCGATCAACTTGTGGAGTCTTGTTGTTTCTCCACAACAACTAGTCTTTTAATCTAAAAATTTAACTCTCAAATCACAGTGTATGTTTAGAATGACTCAAATCACTCCAATTTATAGGGTGAATAACTCCATTTCACTCATAACTCTACTTCCCTTAACTCCTACTTCAATTCAAGAGTTCCAACTCTTCCTCTTTTACTATAGGGAGTTATGTGATGGAGTTACAACTTAGCTTCAACTAGACTTAATTTTTTTTTTTAAAAAAAGGAATACATAGCCTTATCAACCATAAACACTATCATTTTTGGCGAGTTTCATACCTCAACTATAAATTGTTCACTTTTTTCCTATCTGAACTATCATCACCATCTACATATTAAAACACACATTAACTATCAATTGATCCATTTTCCTCCCTTGTTCAGTTACAAATTACAATGAATCAGGTCTACATGGAGGACATAGATACTTGGATTGAAGTTAAAAGATAAGATATTACACCATCAAATGCAACTATTTCCCTTTATCCCCAAATTCACTTGCACAGAAAAACAAAAACACTCACGTCATTGCAGAAGTGAGCTTGAATGATACGAGGTCTCAATGACATAGCCTGCAAATTTGGGGCTGACCACATTGTAAATACAGTTACTTCCAAGTTATCAACTGCTTCAGTAATTTCTGTACAGAAAAAGGTAAAGAAGTGATCAATTGTAAAGAAAACGAAATCTCATAGGAGTAATTAGAGCAAAAGCTGGAAAGCTTACGAATATTGAAGGCGAAGAGAAAATGGGTCAATGGAAGTGGAAGAAGCCATATATAGACACGAAACTCATTACTCATGTGCTTGGTTGGTGGAAATGGAAATTGGGCTTCAAAATAACTGGGTTTTCTTCATATTTGGGCTCTGATCCAAAGGCATTTGGATATGGGTAAACAAAACTTCTATAACATTATTTACAAATTGACTTATGACTTCTAAGCCGAAAGTTAGATAAGTTAAAATTTCAATTTTGGCTATTTTTATTATTGTGATTTTTTTTAAAATAAGTGCTTATAAGCACTTTTTAATTTTATTCAAGCATATCAAAACTGCTTAAAATCTATTTTGGCTTACAAATACCTAAAATAAATTAATCTAAACGGACACTTACTTTCGTACCCTATTTTCTTAACTACTAATTCGTATTTACTGCCTACTACCATCATAGTACATAAAGAGAGAGAAGTCATGCTTCGGTAAAAACACTATCCAGTTTCTCCTTGATATATATATACATACATAATCAGATGACATCAAGGAGGATTTAGTCTAATTTTGGTAAATATATTTTCCAATTTGTGTAGTTTTCTCTTTGGATAAATTGTTTGAAATTTGAAAAATAAAATTTAAAAGATTTGAAGTTAGAAATTGGATGTAGATATAAAACACAACTAAAATCTTATGTGTGAAAACATATAAAAGAAAAAGAAATTCTAAAACTTGTTTTTTCAAATTTCAAATTTAAAGTTTAAAATTGAAATAGCTGGTCAATTTAATGAACTAATAATTATTTAAAATAATCTTCAAATATTATTTTAAATTTGAGTCAAAATTTATTATTAGGGTCTTTTAAAATCAAACCATAATCGATAAGTCAATCGTGAAATTGACTTATTACTGATATTAGATTATCATCTTAACGATTGGTTAACAGATTATAATTTTAAAGTTAACAGTTTATCAACGCGGGGGCAGGTTACTCAATTACCTTACTGGGTTAATCGTTAATCGGTTAAAAATTATCATAGTTATAGTTTTACCATAAGTATATACATTTAGAAAATACTAATTAATGTGCTTATACTCTCAAAATTTAGACTTTCATATGTGTCTTGGTGTGATTAACAAATTACTAACTTAAGTACGGCTAAAGCCTAGAAAACAATGTTTTGTTTGATGGAAGATTAATCTAATTGTGAGTGAAAGTGAAAGAGTGGAGCATGAAATGTTAGAGTCAATACATCACTTGATAATCGTCAGTTAATTCCTAATCTGATACCGAACCAATCGATATCTTAATGGTGTAAGGATCGAAAATAAGCAGATGTAATGCAGAAGCTAGCAAAACAAATCTCGAAAGACCATGAGTAAGAAGACAAGCGAGAAATATACCAAAAGACACAGATTTAACGTGATTTGGTCAATCGACTTACATCCATGAAGGATGGGCAATTCATTATGATTATGAGAATACAAAATAATGAGAGAAATAACCTCAATCCACTTACTCAAAATACAAGGAGGTTTACAAATTCTTCCACATAACCAAAACTCTCGAAACCTTAAAACTACATTGTCAGTGCCGATTAAGTTAGAACAAGCCTATAATTATAGAGTACCAAATCTTTCCCTACAAGAAAAGGACTGGTCAAATCTTAAAACCTTTTAAAGGAAAATCAATTTATGGTAAGAAATCATGACAATTAATGCCTAACAAATCTCCCATTGTCCTGAATTTTTGACAAAATAAATTTGTGCACCTTCTTCACATAATCTTTTTCATAATCTCCTCCATCTAATCTACGTCTCGACACAGAAATCTATCTGAAATAATTTCTCCAACAAAAATCTAATTCATTATTGTCAAAAAGAATATTGCGGCTAGAACTTCACCCGCCAAGATGAACACTCATCTCTTACATGGCTCCATCATTGAACCATGGTTATGATACCACTTGTTAGGATTCGAATTATTAGGTGTAATGTGGAAGCTACTGAAGCAAACCTCAAAAAATAATGAGTAAGAAGACAAACGAGAAATATACAAACGATATATAAATTAATATGGGTTGATCAACGGACCTATATCCACAAATGAGATGAGCAGTCCGCTATAAATACGAGGAGCACGAAATATAGAGAGTAATAGCCCCAACCAATTCACTCAAAATACAATTAGGAGGTTTACAAATTGTACCACATAACCAAAACTTTCAAAACCCGATAACTACATTGTAAATGTTGATTAAGTTAGTAGAACAAGCATATACTTATAGTGTACTAAACCTTTTCATACAAAAAAATGACTAATCAAATCTTAAAAAAATTTCCTAAAATAAAAACTTATTTGTAATAAGAAATCAGAACAATTGATACCCAACAATTGATTGACTAGCATATTAGTATATGTAAAATTTGAATTCCGATAATTCATATTATTAAGTATAATTATCCATCCGATTCATTTAATAAGCCGTCCTAAGACGTATAAATTTTGTTGAAATTGAAAAAAATAAATATATTTGAAAGATAAAATAACATAAATCACCGATACTTTAGTAAATAGCTAGTCTTTCATAATTAAAGATTTGATTAAATGAACAAGGCAGTTTTTTTTTTTTTTAGGATAGAGTATGTAACAAAAGATAATTTCAAAGTTCTCTAAATTTGACATCGAATAGCTTGCCATGTGGTTCCTCTAGGCTCTATAATGTTTACCTCCACGATTTTGATTTCTTTATAGCAACTATTTTTTAAAATTATTTGTCACTAACGAAAATTATAATTCAACCATTTTGCTTTATACTTTTGTGAAAAATTAATTTTCTTATACCTTTAAAGAATTCTCCGAATTAATAAGAGCCAATAAAATTTAATTTAACAATAATTTTACATGTTTGTAAGAATAGACTCTCGTCAAGATCAAGACAACCATTGTATCTCGAAGACTTTCTACTGAAGAACTTTATCCTGTTTAATGGTTTAAAGTATTTAAAAAATATTTTAAAAAGAATTTAAGTTTCATAAGTATTGTGGCGTTATAGCCCACAAAGTCTTCGCCAACCCCACCATAATTTTATTTCATTATCCATCAATAGTTTATTCTCAATGATCATATCAATAATTTTAAAATTATATTTGCGCTCAGCTTAAAAGCGGATGCAACTGACTTAAAAAGCTGATTTTTTTACTTACTTTAGTTCTATTTGACAATACTCAAAATACTATTTTAAGTTAAAATTCACAATAACTTATTTTAAGCCAAAATCGTGTTGATAAAAGCTGGGGTAGGGGCCTGTTTTTTTTTTTTTAACTATAAGATGTTTACGTGGACCACATTTTTGACTTTTTTTTGCCCTTCAATTGTTTCTTTCTAAGTCTCACAAATTAAAAACATAACCCGAAATCTCTTTTTTCATTTTTCCACTTTTCAACGTTTTTTGGATAGCGGCTGAACTTCGTTCATGTTTCTTTCAATTGTAAAACAAAGTGATAGATAAACCTTGAAGTAAGTTTTTTTCGATTTTTTTTTTATTAGCTTTCTTCTTTTTTCGATCGAGTGAGGCCGATAAGATTGTTGAAAAATAGTAAGAACAAAATGATAAAGTATTGGATGGCGGTTCCGTGACATGATTGCTCATATGAAAATTGTAATGTTTGATGTTTGATATTTTTAGTTTTTTTCACTTCTATGTTAGGTCAAGTGTTCTATTTCATTTTGATATTTGTATTGAATTCAAACAATTATTTTGAAATATGAATTAATATTCCTCTTATAAGTAATTCGTTGATGAAGAAGTATGGGGATGATAGACAAGATTATTTACTAAGAAGTGAAAATAAAATAAATCTTTAAATCTTTCAAGTGATCTATTCAACATTAGCTATTATTAAAATATAAAATAAGTTGCACATATAACTTAAATACAAATTTATATTCCATTACCCATAATTTGTGATAGTCAAAAATAAAATAGGCGACTATCGATAGACAATATTATTATCTATGGATGAAACTTTTAACAAATAAATCTTAAAAATCTTTCTTTGATCTATTCATAATTATATATCTTTAAAATCTATCAACAAGTTTTATTCCTCTTATAAATCAATTTGTGATGAGAAAGAAATACGTGAATGATAACAAAAAATCTATTATTTATGGCAGTTAGTTTAATATAAATTAATTAAATTTTATATGTTAACAACTGTTAAGGGTATTTCAGACATTTGATTTTAAAAAAGTTGTTAGCAGTATATGCCAAACCACATCAATAACTTTTTTAAACTAAGCACTTTATCCAAACGCCATAACTGTCTATTTTAAAAAAGTTTTAGCACTTTCAAAAATACTTTTTTAAAGCTGATTTTATTAAGCCCATCCAAACAGGCCCTAGGTATTTATCTGAACCTATTTAATAGAAAATTATATTATTTATACAAAGTTAAAATTACCATTAATTATATATAACGAGTAGATGTTAAATTTTATTAACTAGTTCATGTATTTACTTTTTTTATATTTTAAACTCCCTTAATACTACTTTTTCATTCTATTATTTTTATTTGTCTATTTTAGATTTTGCACGACTCTTAAAATATGATTAATATGAGTATTTTATCACAATATTCATATTAGTTAATATATAAGTTGAAATAAGTAATTAATGTTGAGGACAAAATATTTTCATATTTCATACTCTATGTAATATTGTTCATACTATAAGTACTTTAAAAAAAAACTTAGATTTGTTAAAACAGGAAAAATAAAAGCAAAAAAAATATTTTCAATATGATTGAGTAGATACAGTTTTTGACAGTTTTATACATTTTTTAATGGCATAATACATAAATATTATTCTTAACTTGGCGTCAATTGATAACTATGACCTTTAACTTTTGGTGTGCACAAGTATGCACTTAAACTTATCTAAAATTGAGCAAATGAACACAACATTCATCCAAAAATAAATAGACATAGTGAAAAATCATTGGAGATAAAGTGTATTTTCTATATATCCTTAAAAAAATATTTAGTTTTTGCTAGCAATGCAATTTGAAGACAGAATAATGGAGTGCAACTCTTCTCATGATTACTATGACGATAGTGAAGAAATTGAAGAACAAATTTCCAATTATGTTGAATCTTTTGAATGATAATTGGAAGTGTGGTGAATCAATTTTAAGTAAGCATCCATGGGTTATCTATGCATACACATCGAGCGCCGTGGTCTAATATTCAGCTCAAAGCGTTTCAATACATTATGTTTTGTCACATCTAATATCTCCGCCTATACGTGAAGATGTATTTTCTTGGCTCGTTACATTCCAATTATTCATTTTTGGATTTCACCGCGCTATATGTCTCCATGCTTGTTGCTTTTGCAGCAACTTTCTATTTGGTGTGTATATAGACTATAGTCAACATAGCTCATTGTTATTTCTGCTGGTATTCCTGTAGCTTTATTTGGTTGTTTACAATATAAACTATGGTTGGATGTAGCAAGATCAATATATAGGTCCAAGTTTCTTTTTAGATTACACAAACACAAAGTTTATTGACCATATGTAACATAACAACATTTTACATTCTTATTCCATCTTAAAACAATCAAGTTTCTTCATTTTGATTTGATTTGATTTATAATACGTAGTAACATTTTTTTATTACGTATTTATATTAACACATAGAATTTGATCTACAAATCATAGAATTTAAAGAGGGAAGCGAGTGAAATTTGTTAGGTATTTCAAATACATGCACCTAATTATATTGAATACATGTATCTGGTGTAATTCACATGTACGTGGGATACCAGATACATGCGAGAGTGGCGAGCAAAATAGGAGAGAGACGAGGGGGATTTGTTATGGATATAGATATATACATGCGAATCCACTTGGATAAAATATATTTAGAACAAATTACCTAATTAACTTTGACCCTGTGTATTTCGAGATACATGTACATGTATCAGAATATATCAGGATGCATCAAAATCTAGTGAAGATATATAATATTGCAAACCTGAGTATATCTAAATAATTAGCTCCAAAACTAATGAAATTTATGTAAATCTTTATATTTCTCCGTATATAATTTACTATTAACTAATAAGATATTATATTCGTGTCCATACATTAGTCAACTAAATTAAATTTATATTTATAGAGTAACAAAGAAGATTAGAAGAGAATAAACGCATCACCTAGCTAATTCAAAGTTAAGTGCATGCCTAATGAACTTCTACAAAATTTAACTTGACTTTTTTCTAAATTAAGTTAAAATAAAATAAATAAACCTCACAGTCATGGTACTTGTCTCATGTTTAATATTTTTGTGTCAAATACATAATTTAAATGTCAAAGATTATTAAGGCTATTTATTACTTGTTTTTGTCACCAACACATATAGAATTTGAACTAGAAATCTTAAAATATAACAAACGCGTAAATTGTACTATAGATTTGCCAAAGATTCACTTTGATGGATGAAGCATCTCTTCCAAAGACATTTCATATTTAAAATTTAAATTCGAGTCTAATATAATTAAGGACGAAGGATTACTATTTACAAACGAGAAAAGTATCAAAAAACACCTTTGAACTTAACGCAAATCACTTATTTCGTCTATTGACATCTTTAAAGACATTTTTCTATTTGACTAATTAAATCTACATACTCTCCCGATCTGTCACATGACATAGTAAATCGTCTCAATCTTATAGGACCATGAGACTCTTAATAAAATGTACAAATGCCATGTAAACCTTAGTCGTAATAACAGGATATTTTCACTATTTGTCGTATAGATTGAATGTATTTAAGTTCAATTTATCAAATAAATTTATATTTTTAAAATTATCAATAACACATAATACTTTACGCGGAATTTAAAAATGTTTACCATAATTCTCTCTTCACAAACAGATAAAAAAGTAGCTTCTTTATGATGTATAGAAGAAGAAGCACTAAAGTAAATCTTACGTACTTGGATTGGGACTTCTCAACTACTTTTTCAAAATCTTTTTCCTTTGGACACTTCAAATCGTATACTTTTAGTAAGTTTCTAATTATCTTAACTAATATTTAAGTTGTATAATATAAACGATAAACTTGAGATCGAGAATATAATTTATGTTGACCCATGAAAAATCTAAATTCGTTATCTAGGACCTTTGTCCTACAATCCAAACCATGATGCTACATATACGAGATGACCCATAATAGCATGTCATAATCGCATTTGTATTATGTTTATCCATCACAATTAACAAATAATTATGATTTTGGTCCATATCATATGTAACACCAATCTATTCTTTCTTTTGTTTTTTAATGTCTACTCATATTGATTAACACATTTTTGTTTAATTAGTTCTAATCTCTAAGAAGTAAACATGTTTAAGCATATTTATGAGGATGTATTACCATCATTTCCACGAATTAATTGTCATTTATTTTCATTTTTAATTCTAATACTCCAACTTATTACTCAAAGATATAATTATTTCATTAACCTTACAATTTTAAATTACGAGAAAAAATAATATAAATAATCTTCAAAAAAGAGAAGAAAAAAAAGGTCGTGGTCACGTTGAATAAGCCGCACTAAGCGGCCTAGACCAGTCTCACCATATTCTAAAATCTAAATTTTACTCGATTTTCACGCAAATTATTTTTATATCGTATTGATTTATTTTTACTTGTCTATTAATTATTATAGTGTGGTTAATAAAAGGATAAAATAAAAAAATAAATTATTTTTGTCATAATTTATTAAAATGGATTTAAAAAATGAAAAAATTCTTTTTTTTAATTATTATTATTATGTATTTTCTTTTTATGTCCTACTTTTCAACTCGATCGGCTCGTGGAGTTAACGTCTCATTTTGACCATTGACTCCTTCAACTCGGCTGCCCCTTTTGTTATAATTTTTTTTTAAAAGAATTAAATCGTATGAACTTTTAATTAATATTTTAAAATGTGTTATTTTTTATGACGTTGATGTGAAAAAATTACAATTTACAATACTTTTTATATAGTTTTTGAGTATATAAAATTTTATCAAGAGTATTCATAACAAAATAATAATAAAATGTGTATTTTTTTAATTTACAGCGAAAATATTTTACTGTCGAGAGGAACAACTCCATATTCCTTCTTGGAAGTTCATTCTCCCCAGGATAACAAGAGACAATCGCATTCGCCAACTAAATTTATGGTGCTATTGGGAGAATTGCCTATTTGACATTTCCAAGAATTAACTTGAGGGATATGAGGTTTCCTTTGTTTCGTGCTTGTTGGATGACAGTTACACGTTCTAATTGTTTTCCCCTTACTCGTTTGTCGAACTCTTAATTGATGCCATTGAAATAAAACGAATCAGATCAGATTGAATTGATCCACATAAATAATATACAACTCATCAAAAGTGTTATATGGGTATATGTAAAATCATGTTAATGCTAAACTCTCGATAATAATTATAACAAAAATTTCCATAAAAAGGTGGGGTGGGGGTACTTGAAGAGGAGATATGTTTTAGGTCTTCGATATTTGTGACCTTAGTGTAACATGCCATCATGTTGCATAATCATTCTGTATCTATTCTAATTTTGAGGTCTAAGATTTTTGTTTATACAAAAAGTCAGCCATGTAGTGTCTCTATAATCTCACTATTGAAAAATCCCTCAACTATTTATTTATTTTTACAAAAAAAAAAAAAAAAGAGCTCTAAAGGACAAGTTAAAAACGATGTAGCTATACGTTTTTACTATTACATGATTTTGGGATAATGTCCATAATACCCCTCAACTAGCTTCGATTTTCAGAGAGCACACTTTTGCTTATACTCTATTACTCTAGGTTCTATAACCACTGAATCTTACGTTAGTTAATAATTTTTATCCACTTTTAGCCTACGTTGGAACTATGCTGTGCGGGTTCAACGAGGGCTGACCATTTTTTTTTCAAAACTAGTGCACGTTAGGCTAAAAGGGGTAGAAAATTACCCTTATTAAATAAGTTCAGGAGGTGGAGGTAATAGAACCTAAGTATCGTTTAAGTGTGTCTATTGATGCGGGCATAGGTTGAGGCAGGTGCTTGCCCGGTTTTGTGGTACTTGTTGCATTGTTCTCTTTGATTTTCAATAATATCAAAGAGATGTTAGATATATTGACATCATATCAAAAAATATGCAACAAGGCATAACTTATGTTTTTTTTTAAAAATATAATGGTATCATACATTTGTTTTCAATAATCTTGAGCGAGCAATTCTTTGTTCATGAACAAAGGTGAATTCAAATTTCAACTATTATGAATTTAATTTGAATGCACCCTTGTAATATTGTAACTTCTTTATTGTCCTTTTGACGCTTTGACGAGGGAATTATTTTTTCTTCGATTATATCAAAAGTGACAAATAAAATAAACATAGGAATATAATCTTTATCTGAAAATATACATCATGAATTAATTTTTAAAGTTGAATTAAACAACGTCAATTTTATTGAATTGCATTATATAATCCGTTAATATATTTTTAATAAATTAAAGGAAATAATCAAATATTTAATAAATTAAAGGAAATAATTAATACAACGTCTATCAAATAATTGATTACAAAAAGTTAAAAAGAGAATATTATCAAAGGTGTCAATTAGCTTTATCGAGTCATCCAATTGCCTAATGACGGAAATTTAAACAAAAATAATCGCATCTATGGTCGGTCCAAAGAAATCACCTTATTAACATTTTCAACGTAAATTCACTATTCGTATTAACTCACTTGTATATACTTTTCCATCTCATAATAATACAAATTTGATGCAATAAGTTTCAACTCATCTGTTACATCAACTTAATTATTCTTACTCATAATAACATAATTTCGACTCACCTGCTATATTAATTCAGTTATATTTATCGATTTCATTATTATTCTTTTACCGGCATGACTTACTTCCTGATAGAATTATTGGAAGTTAAATTTGATTTCACAGGTGAAAGTGTGTTGTATTAATTGAAGTCTAAATGGACTTCATAAGTGGCTAGAGCTCTGTAACATTGGATTACATTTTGTTCAAATCTCCATCTAGAATATGAAATTGACGTTTTATTGGATTGAAGAAATTTCAAGAAGGAGAAAAATTAGATATTGACAAAATAATACTAATAATAATAAAAGTAATGACATAATAGGATTTTTCTTTTTAATATAACTTGACCTTCAGGACCCATGAAAAGACCACTAGGCCCTAGGCCAAAATCCCTCACCGTTGAATTAGATTTTATTTTTCTTTCCAATAATTTAAATAAGATCACGCTTAATACTTCTTATATAAGTAACGCAAATAATATCTACAGTCAAACCTCTTTATAATAATATCTTATTATAATAGTAGTTATTTTTTTTTTCATTTTCTTATAAAAGCTTTTTACTTGTAACAATAGTAATTGTTTTCATAACGATATGCTCTTTATAAAGTCATCTTCATGTAATAACGATCTTTTTTCTTTTTGGTAATATGATAATTCAAGGGTGGAGCTCTGCACCCTTACTACAGGTAGGGGTGTGAAACGATATTCCTTGATCGAAAGATTATATTATATAAATAAATAAATTTTTAATTTTTAGACATATATATAAAAAAAAAGGTCATATTTATTTTTAATATTTAACTTTGGAGGCATATTTGCCTCTTAAGACCTTATATAGAAAAATAATTGATGTTTTTTTATGTTTTGAACCGATCCGACCTACAATTATGAAGTTTATAAATAGTTAAATATATTAAATAAAATTTTAATGTAAGACTTTTCGATGTAAACTTAAATTGAATTTAACTTTAATATGAATTTCAAATATTGAATCTAAGGATTAAATTAAAAAAAAAATCATTGAGTTCTTGTGATAAATAAATAACTAAAAGTATGAGTTGACGCCACCACTAGTTTTGACCAATTGGAACCCAATTTAGACCTCAAAATTTCAAACCCACTATTTCAATTCAATTCAAAGAATTTTAGCGCGCAGACATTTCATATGACATTTTTTAATCTGTTTTATTATAGTTGAAAAAAATTAAATAATTATCCCATAATCATAATTCCTTAGTGATCTATTACAGCAAAAGAATTAATTAATTACTTTAATTCTACTTGAAATTCTTCTTCTGAAAGATAGTTTAATACCCCTATGGTGTATTGTAATTCAAAAGAAACGATTGAAATATAAGTTGAAAAATGTAATACTTCAAAAAGTAAAAATAATTTTATAAAGAGTTACAAAATCAAATTTCTCTAAAATTATAAATTTTCACTTGGTTGCTTCCAAGCTCAAATCATTTCAAATTGAATTGGTATTCTTTAATTTAAGCGTATTATTGATAAATTGGTATTTTCAGCTTCTGACAAATAAAGTAGAGATGATAATTTTTTAATATGATTATTAGGATTTGGTAATTTTTGTTTTTTCATTTAATAAGTCGTTATTTTTAAAAGAGAAAAAACTTAAATATACCATCAAATTTTAGAAAGAAACGCTCGCATTAGTCATCCTTCAAAGTTTACTCATTTCTATGTAATTATCTTTCAAGAAAAAAGGCTCATTCATGTCATTATATTTTAACTGTGGTTTATCAGTATTGACATAAATGAATCAAATTTTTAACTGATGGCATAAATAAGTCTTTTCTGAAAGTTCAACGACTTATTCGAATTTTCTCCTTTTTAAAATAAAAAATCTGAATTTTTATTTTCAATAAATATAAAGGTCAATGCCTTTTCTCCTCACAAACCTATGAATATTTTTAATTTCTTATTTCGAGTTGGTGGAAAACCACAAAAACGAAAAATGGAGAATTACATATTTTCAAAATCTTTGTGCTTTTGATTCCAAATTTCTGTTATTATTTGGTTTGTATACCTACCATAAATTAATTGATATCCAACTTACCCACGTACCGAATTGATTGTGCCAAATAAATTTAATAGCTAACAATAATTCAAAATGTCATGAAAATCCTTATCCCATCTGTATATTTGTTTCCTTTGCAAAAAATAAAATAGAAAGGATTACTTAATAGCACAATTATCTCGCGTTCATACAAACTTTAATAAAAATTGCATTTCAAAGAAGTGTAATACAAATAATTTTTCATATGTTACACAAACCAAGTACAGTCCAAAAAGTTGAGTATGAAGAATATTAGATTATACGTAAAACTTATTACTGTCTCTAAAAATGAGCTCGAGTAACGAACATTAAAACAATTAATAAAATAATAAAAAATTAAAAATCAAAGAGAGGCAACGACTAAATCCACTAATGTGATAATTTGAAATATAATACACGACATTTTATCTTGTTTTCACTATTCTAAAAAATAATTTAAAACAAGTATCATTGTGTTTAGCCGGCTTTATTTGAATTTAATTTTTTTTAAAAAAAATTCTCCACATTGGCTGGCTCTGGCAGATAGACTGGATTTCATTTTTGAAATACTAAATTATTAATTTATGTACATTAATTATAATGGTACAAAGTATAAAACTAATAGTTTTGGACTATGTATGAAGTGGGACATTTAACGTTGTATTGAATTGTGGCCATTAAAAGTATTATGTTAAAAACTATAGTCAGGATTAAAATGCAGAGACAAACATGCCAAAAAGTGAAAAGATTATGGGCATAATGGGGGCCCTATAATTAAGGCTTTAAATCACATCGGTTAAAAACGGTTAATTAAAGTTAATGATACCCACGTGGACCCATCATTTCTTAGTTGTATCCTACCTGGCTTTTAGCCTGTTTGTTTCTTCGGTACTTTCTCTTTCTCAATTTACGTGACATTTTTCAAATTTCGAGAGTCATAATAAATTATACTGATATTTCCGTTTTCTTTTTTAGAATAAAAAATTGTAACTAGTAGTTAGTAATTTGTATTAGTTATTAGGAATATCTAATTTTTTTTATTTAAATAAGAATTAATTGTGGATCTAATTTATTTTGAAATTAATTCAATCTAACGGTTGATAAAACGCAAAATGACAAACAATTCCGGACAAGAGAGTAGAGTAGTTTCTATACTCTTTAATAACTTAGAGTACTTTTTATATAGTTTATAAATAAATAAATTATAATGTCATTTATAAATACAATCAAACTTAAATTGTTTTAATTTGTATCATAGTTAATTCATTAATAGATAAGAAAAAACGATATTGAAATACAAATATTTTTGGGAAAAAGAACAAATATACCCTCAAACTATTGTATAAGATATGTAAATATCGTCCATTATACTTTTGGGACATTGACGGCCCTGACATAAAAAAATTAGAGCATATATACCCTTTATATTAACCGACATACACGTATTATAATCTTATCCATGATGTGACATTTATCGAAGGAAAGATTGTTGCACGTGTATCCTATTTAGCCTTCTGTTAAACGTGAAGGAAGTATTGGTTTTAATTTTTTGGACGCGCAGGAAGGAATATCAATATTCCGTAAAAGTATAACGAAGGATACTTGCATTCTTTACGAGATAAGTCCGAAGGTAAGTTTCACGTTTTCCAAATTTTTGTTTATATTAGAGCGCTACTCTTGTGTTTGCGAAACAAATTATAATGCTTCTTATTCTTTGGAAAACACATATTATTTACTAAAGTAAGATTAAACTTTTAACTAAAATATATTTTTGATTGTGTAAATTTATGGTGAAATTTATGATTACATTAAAAATTAGGTATATACAGTATAATAATTCAAGTATTCCAAATATTATGATTTCCTATCTTTTTTTTTGTTTAGTTATTATAATTTCTAACTTAATATCATAAAAAATAGAAAAAACTTCAAGAAAGAAACGACGACAAAATTTGAGTCTTTCTTCTTGGTCGTCGAGCCGTGAGAGCCTCGTGACTTCGGATTCCGCCAAAAACATTTCAAACAATTTATTATTTTTCCGTCTCTTTTAAATTATCATGATTTTCTTTTTTCTATCTTAATAATAAAAATTTTTAATTATCATTTATGATGTATGTTTATCATATTGATATATGAAAATATACGATTTATAGTACCTTTTATATAATTTTTTAATATTTAATTTTTAATTTTAAAATATTTAATTTTTAAAAGACGAAATGTAATAATTTCTTTTATTTTATAGTATTGAAGAAAACAAAACACAATTGTCCAATTACACTTTTTATGGGTTTTATTTGGTTACATTAGGAAGGTTGTTTGAGATATTTTTCTATGAGTTATACTGATTTAAAATTTGTGATAATGTCTGATTAATGTTTTTGTAAAAAGTTTTAATAATTTTTTTCGAAAGCAATATAATTTAAATTTATAAACCTCGAGGGTAAGGAAAAAATGATCTTTCTTATTAATTATCAATCATCAATTCCAATGTGCAAATATTCAAAGATTATAAAGAGGTTATATGTTATTGTTTTTAGTTTTCCAAAGATTTGATGAGATCATGTTCGTACTAAAATTAATTTATTTTATTAGTTAACTAGCATGTAAAGAACTAAATGCATCATTATTAACTTGTGGTAAGTTGATCATTACTAGTTTTAAACGAGTCATAACTCAAGACTTATTATCTATTATTATATACTATGTATTATATTAAATGGACTAAAATTATCGTTAAACCATATTCATTAAGAAGAACTTTTTTAGCTAGACACTTAAATAAATGAAATCGTCTAATTCTCATAAAACATATCACTAAATAGAATAAGGCTAAGCGGCATTGTTCTTTTCTCTCCGTATTATAAAAAAAAAATTTAAAAAATACTTTGCTCACATGAAGTTTATAATTTAATTTAATTTAATATAATATAATATAATATAATATAATACAATACGTAGTTAACTAGCACCCAAAAAAATAAATGCATCACCATTAACTCGTGGTAAGTTCATTGATTACTAATTTAATCTTTATGTTTAATGTGTTAGCCTTTTTGAAATTGAACTTTGCATTTTAATTTAAAGTTTAATTATATTATTACGAGTCTTAAAAATGAGTCTGTATAGTAAATTTAAAAACCACAACATAATTATATAAATAATTATGAGATGATAAAATAAAAAAAATATTTAAATCAAAATTTCAAATAGTTAATTTTATAGTAGTCAAATAATTTAAGAAAGTGAAAATATAAATTATTAAATTATAATTAAATGCTAAAAGTTTATAAAAAGTAATACTTCATGGTAAAATTTTGACTTAGATTCGATGTTTCCGCTTATCGAAAAAAGGAATATAACCATCTTAACCTACAATGGTATTCTAAATATATATTAAGTTATTTTCTATCTGCTGTGTATACACAAATTACTATATGTATATGAATATTTAAAAGTTGTTAGTGTTATTTTATTTAATTGAAAATTAATTAACAGTATTTGCTTTTGCTTCATGAAATTACTATAATAAAATAATATAATAAATAATGAACTAATAATAATATTTAAACATTGATATAACATCTAATGCGAGTAAATTTTCTAGTCATAAGTATATATTAAAATCATTTTAAAAATAATACCAAATAAATTGAATCGAAAATAAATAAAGTTTGGAATATTTTTCAACATGGAATATTATCATATTTACTTTTTTTTTTTAGGAGCAAATATTTTTTATATATATTTGTCACAAATCTCTTCTTCTCTCTTCTCAACTGTTCTCCGTGTTCAACTCGCGTTTTTAGCAGACAAAGCAGAAGGCTAAAAAGAGAGAGAGAAAGTAGTTTCTAGAGAGAGAAAATCAAACACCACACCAGCAGGCAGTTTTTAGAGAGAGAGAGAAAAAAAAGTATACCGGATTATTCGATTTTCCGGCGACTGTATAAATTATTTTTTTCCACTGAAGTTTTCCGTTATTTGTACTCTCATTCTCAATTGATTTTTTGATTCCGTCGCGATTTGGTAATTTTTAGGTTTTTGAGATCGGTTAGAGTTAAGGTTTTTTTGGGGTTCCGATTCAGTTTACCGATCGGGTTCAAGTTTTAATTTTTTTTTAATTGTTTGAATTGAATTTGGTGATACTAGGAAAAAAAAAAGGGAAAATAGAGGGATTGAAATTTGTTTTTGAAGTGAAAGGAGGGTTTAGGTTGAACGATATTGACCGCCATGGTTGGTTTGTGATGTAATATGGCTTTGGTTGGTACAGATAAAGATATGTCGTTTTACATTGGTCGCGAGGCTTCAAAGGTTTGTTTTTTCAAAACTTTTGCTTGTGGAATTTGTTTATTTTTTTTTTCTGGAGATCCGTTTTCCCTGATTGTGATGGTTTGTTGTTACGGAGAGCAGTTATGGAAGAGATTTTGTGCGGAGGTAACAACAGAGATCAATCTTCTTTCTGAAAATTGGAAATATCTTCTTGGTGGTTTGATTTGTCAGGTATCTATCTATCTATATGTTCTTTCTTTTGATCAATTGTTTTTTTTCTTTTGGTTTTGTGTTTATTTGGGGTTGCTTGATTATATGGACCTTTGGTACTTTATGTCATTAGGATTTTAAAAAGTTCTATCAGGTTTCAGTGATGCCATCTACAAGCATAGCATTTTTGCTACAAATGATTGTAGTTTTACTTTGCTGAGAGCTCTAGAAGTTTTGAATTTTAATGGTGTACATGTGTAGTCAATTCTTACTTCATCAGTTGATCATTGATTAAGAGAAGATTTTTTGTAGTGGGGGAGACCTGGGAAGGAAGGGGGGTCTCTATGATTCTACAGTGTAGTCAATTAGTTGTTAAAATTTGGACAGCTAGATTTTTATTCTCCTTCATTTCTTTGTAGAAAGTATAGTTTTTTCTGCTTTGGACTTGCATGGAGTAGCAAGTACTATAAGCTAGGATGAAATTCAATTGCTTTTGATTCTACAATCTACCGTGTGTTGCTACAAAATCCTCCATTTGTAGTCGCTTTTGATTGTACCATATTTCCTTTAGCAATATTTTCTTTTTCTGCGGTCTAGGCAGGGCAGAGTCTGTCCGGAGTCATGGGAGGTTGGGAGCTGGATAATTTCCTGCTGATCTCTTACTGAATAATAAAACTTGTGCACATTTTGTGTAGTTGTTGCATATTATTTTTGGCAAATAATGTGATGATTTTATGTTTCTTTGCTTTATAGTCATTTTTATTCCCGATCTTATTGCATTTTGGATTCCTGAGTTGTGAAACTTCTATTTTCCTTTCTTTAGTACATCCATGGACTTGCTGCTAGAGGGGTGCATTACTTTCATCGGCCTGGACCAATTCTTCAGGACGTCGGCTTCTATCTTCTTCCGGTTGGTTTACTTGTTTTTATTTTTGTTTCCCCCCCCGACTGTTATGGGAGTTGCACACTGACCTTTTCTTATGGGGTTAAAATTCCAGGAGCTTGGACAAGATAGAGCTTACATAAGTGAAACTGTATTCACCACCATCTTTCTATCTTTCGTCATGGTGAGTTGTTTCTCTATATCATCTTTTTTTTGGCAAGATTATAAGTGAAATTGGATTCTGTTTGTCATTACTGCTTTATGCCTTTGAAATTTAAGTTTATAAAAAGCGCACTTGCATTTGTTTTAGGCAAACCATGATGCCTAGCTGCTTCAGGCTTTAGAAACAGGGAAACCCTGAATATTTGTTTAAATTATGTTTATATGGTGGTCAACCAGATTTTCCTTCACTCTCGAATGGATTTTGGGGATGTGGTAGTCTTAATCTTTACTTTTTTGTTGAGTTAATTTTGTGTCTTCTATTCTAACGCTTTTCTCATGCTTTGCTGCAGTGGACGTTCCATCCTTTTATTTTCAAGACCAAAAAGATCTATACAGTTCTGATATGGTGCAGGGTCCTGGCATTTTTAGTTGTAAGTGCCCCTTTTCTTTGCCAGATTTACTCTCTTGTACTCCTTCCCTTACTATTCGTTCTTGTCTACAAGGCTACCAATAATGGAGATCTTGATATCTTCTATATTTTCTAAGTTGGTTAAAAATGTTTGTAACAGGGTTGCCAATTCCTTCGGATCATAACGTTCTATTCTACACAGCTTCCTGGTCCAAACTATCACTGTCGCGAGGTAAAAGCTATTTTCATTTAAAGGTTTTTTATTTAACTTTTTTGTTCTGCTGTCTGTTACCTGTGCCTCAGCTTACTTAATCATCTTTTTTGGCAAAACCTGAACGAACTTTTTCCCCTGCAAATTACCAGGGTTCAAAGCTTGCCACGCTTCCTCCGCCTGACAACATTTTGCAAGCACTATTGATTGGTAAGTAGCATTTTCCTTTACTGATCGCTCCTCCTGGCATCTAAAGCATCACATTCTTCAATTTAGACACTTATGTGAGTTTTATGACTGCAGTTCCTCGTGGTGTACTTTATGGTTGTGGTGATCTAATATTTTCATCTCACATGATATTCTCCCTAGTCTTTGTGCGGACATACCAGAAATATGGAACACGAAGGTACTACAGTAGATAATGATTTGAATGACTTTTGATATCTCATAATCATTTGAATCTTGCTCTGATGGTAATAGAACTATGCAAATCATGCATTACTTGGTGGGGAGGGGAGTTCAGTGTGGATTGTACTGAAAGTACTTAGCCTAATTAAGTATGATGGCACACGAATGCTTTCCTCCTTCCTTTTGCTTCATTTTCTCCTTTTTATTTCAATCATTACCTGGAAAATATGTCTTCCTTGGGTTCTATGAGTTCTCGGAGGGAAGGGTTTCTTTTGAACTTTTTCATATTTTCATGGTACAACGACAAAAAGCTGCTTTGTAGGGTACAGATATCTTATGTGTCAGCTGAGTGACTAGATCTTTCTGCTTCCTTCGCTTAGGTTGCATATCTATATTTTCTCAAGTGTCTTGGCACAACTTGTCTTTGTCACTGATTGCTTGATTTTATTTTGCAGGTTTATAAAACAGTGTGCTTGGTTAGCTGTTATTGCACAAAGTTTTTTGATTATTGCATCCCGCAAGCATTACACTGTTGACGTTGTTGTAGCATGGTGAGTGGTGTTCCTTTGCTTGATGCACTCCTCAGCACATTCTTGTTATTGTGAGCACTTGATTGAGCCATGTTAATTTGGTACAGGTACACTGTTAACCTTGTAGTCTTCTTCATTGATAAAACATTACCAGGTTAGTTATCAATTCTAAATTTATCTTTAGAAGGATTAATTTTATCTAGTTTTCGTCCTCCAGTCTCTCCTCCCAAATTTGGTTTATTACACAAGAGGAATGTTAAGCTCTGAGGTGTCTTTCTTGCAGAACTGCCTGATCGCACTAGTGCCTTGTTGCTTCCGGTGACCAAGGATAGCAAGTCTAAAGAAGAGAATCACAAATTGCTGAATGGAAATTCGGGAGATCCTGCAGAATGGGTATAGAGATTTATGCATATATCCAATAGCATTTCTGTCACTAATGAGATTAGCTTTGACACACTTCTTTTGCATTTTCTATAGAGGCCCCGAACCCAAATCAATGGGAAGATTGTGGAAGATGGCAAAACATTACATGAAGCAGTGATTAATGGTGTTTAGACGATAAACTTTTCATGGAATGCCACTAACTGAGGCCCCCCCGGTACATAGACTGGTAACAATGCGATCATTACAAGTTGTGTTCTTCCAAGTTGAATAGTTTTGGTTTTAGTGTAGGATACGAAATGAAGGTTATGGATGTAGTCTCCACGCCCTCCCTATGTGGTTAAATTTAATGTTTGATCAGCAAATGTATCATGAAATTCATTTTATTTTTTGGTTAATGCAAATTATTTTTCTGAAATGTGTTATTCCTTTATGAGGCAAGTAGCATGGGCATGAGCTGGTGTGTAGATAGATCCAACTAAACACTTTATGTCCACACATTCCCTTTGCTCATTACATACATTTATTTTAAAGGAAAGTGCAGCACGGCACAGCACGTTGCCTAGTTGTCCTTTATAATGACAACAATAATTTGGTCGTTGGCACGTTATAATGGCTCTCTCTCATTGCTTTTGAAATTCATATCTCCAAAATCGCTAAGAATCATGTAAACTCGATAGCTTTAATTCTCACTATGTATATATATAAAGGATGTATTGATATCAGTTTCAATTGAACTCAAAATGTGAAACATATTTATGTATGAAGAGCGAAAAGCTAATAAATAACATTATCTGTTTCTGTTTGAACCTACTATTTATAAAGAAACTTTTGAACTGAGCATGGACTAACAATTTCATCCCAAAGATGGCACAATCCTTCCTTTTTAAACCCACAATCGCTATCTTTTGAGTGTGCTTGTTTCTGTACAATAGAGTGCGAACTAGATAGAAGATGTAAACTTTAGACAAGGAGCTCAATTGAGCAAACATTGCCAAGGGCCTAAGAAAATCGTTCTATGGTAGCTCCTTGTGATAAAATACCACATGGACTAACTCAGTCACCTCGAACAGAAGAAGGAAGTTTTGGACGGATACAAACCCTCGAGAATTAGTTTTGCTTGGTTATATTAGTAAAAGTCTTCGTCGTCATGTGGTGTAATCTTTGTTGATACACTTGACAACTAACTTGGTCTCACTTTTTTTTTAATCATTTCATATTACGGTATTTTACTTTATAATAGTTTTTTTTTTACCTAAATCTCACAACTTTAAGGAGCTAATTAATTAGATATGAACTAATTTATAATTGTACAAAGTCTTATTAAATTCTGAACTTCCAAGACATGTATCTAGTATGTTTAGATTTATGGGATCAAAATTAAATGTAATTTGTTCTAATTTAAATTAATAATATATATACTTCAATACGCATGGAGATCAATTAAACTGGTAATGCTTATATTTTTGCTAATCAATAACAATTTATTGTGAATTTAATTATTTCGAATATGAATTTTGTGATTTATACATTTAAAAATTAATATTGAGGCATTTCGAATATGATCAATGTCCCACTAGCTAAATAGGCATAAGAAAAAGCTACCCGAAAAAAAGAAGTAAGGTGCACCTGTACTTATTTTTGAAAGGGCATAAATATCCATCAACTAATTTAAAACAGTATTTTGATTTCATAATATTACGTTTCAAACTTCAAAGCTTTAAACCACTTTTAGATTTTAGTATATAATTCATGTAGTATATACTATCATAAAATCTGAACCAACAACAGAGATTATATATGGAGGGATGGTTACATATTAGAACGATCTTTTAATCTTTAATCAGATATCTCAAATTTAAACCTTGATATGAAAATATCTCAATAAAGAGTATTTTCTCCCTTAAATGAATAGCACATTACATATATGAATTAATCAAAACTTAAATATAAATACTAAATACCAAACAAAAAACAGAAATACAATATGTACCAATCATTAAATACAATGGATGGAAGAAGAAAGCTCCTATGTTGGCACAATTTGTGTTTTATGTTTTTTACATTAATATTCATGCATATTTAAAAATAAAAAAAAAGGTATACTGGGCATCAACTTTATTTGATATTTTAGTTTCTTAATATCTTGGTTTGGAGCTTTTTTTACTTTTAGATTATCATAAAATTTATTTAGCATTTGTATAAGATTAATTTAGACTCATCATGACTCTTTGTAATAATCATTCTTTATAATAATATTTTTCTAGAATAATCATATTTTATGTGGAATCAAAACCAAAGTTAGTATGTTGGGTCTTTATAATAATATTTTGCGATATTAATAACAACATATTATAATAAAATTGATGATGAATTAAAAAAAAAAAGCTCAATTTAAGCTGTAAAAGTCAGCCAACAAAGAACCTAAATTGTTACTAGTGTATAGACAACTAGACATTGTGGTGTCTGATATATGAGTAAATAATTATGTTCAATTTCATGATTAGTGTTTGTGAGTATAAAAACTTTACTTTTTTGCATGCTTCTTTGACACCTTTGTGGTGCTACACATTATTACAAAGTCACGCACATAATTGGCCTACTTATTTATTTCCTCATGTTTTTCCTCCAAAATTTAGTGACTACTTCCCCTTTTTAAAATCGAATTTTCTTTTTAGATTTAAATTCGAGATCTTTGATTATCAACTCGATATGGAAATCTTGCATGTGTTGTCCTATTATTCATAAGTTCTGCATGAAGACCAGATATTGATATTATCTTCGTTTAATCTATCTTGTTAAATTGTTTAGAAGTTTTACCAAATGGGAGTGACTACGACTTCATATCATTTTTATTCTACCTATCTCGTTAAATTATTCATAAATTTTGTCGGATGAAAATTTTACACGTGTATGTTCTATTATTCACACATCTTGTGAAATATTGTTAAGTGTTCCATGTCTAATTGTCTATTCTTACACAAAATATGAAACTCAAGTTGTCAATTAATCTACATATCTCTGGTTTTATGGCTTCGTTAGCTTTTGTTCCTTGTGGATTCAATATAAGAAACTTTGTATTATAATTCATTTCACAAAAATAATAATTACTGAATAGAAAAATGAATAAATTAATCGAGGAGGAAGAAGCGGGGAAAAAGGCAATTACAGGTAATTTAATGTACAAAGCATCATGAATTAACAAGGTTTAAGAAAAATCGTACCTCAACTGGTATGATGTTGACAATCTACTGTAATATTAATATAAATATAAGAAATTATTTTCACGATTCAAATCCTTAACTTAAAGATCATAAACACACAAACTCAAGATGAAATTTAGTAATTCCAAAAGAAGATGATGCCACTTTATGATGTTCTATTTAATCAAAATATATTGTGATTAATACTAGTACTAGGTCTAAGATAGAATAAAGTGAAAATGACTAGACAGGATTTTAAATCAAATTAACAGTGATTATGGTCTTAAATAATGAAACTACACCTAAACTTGATGAATAATATAATTTTGTGTCAAATCAATTTTTTTTTCTTTTCTTGACTTTGACCTTTGAAAAGGAATTTCATTCCCCATACTTAAATTGGTTTATTCTTGTTTTGCCATGTAGTTGGGCCATCTTGATAAAAAGTTAAAACTTTTTTTTATGAAAATAAAAAGAGAAAGTCAGCAAGGTTTGATTTAGGCCAATTTCCACTTTAAATTTGTCAACATAAGGAGGAAATTAAAATGACTTATTGGATTATAGTTAGGCACATTTAAAGTAGTTTTAAACAAATATGACTAATTGCTTATCCCTCTTTAGTATAAGCAAGCCTATTTGAGAGAAAGTCTAAACTAGTTTTATTAATATTTGAACAATTATGATATTAATCAATTATAGCTTATTTGATTTTTTTCAATTAATAATTTCTAAGCCATATAAATTAATACTATAGGTAACTTGCAAGAATATATAATATTAAAAGGGTAACATGAGATAAAATTAATTAATTTTATTTTTAATTTTATATTAAGTATTTTTAGGTCTCATTTTTTACTTAATGCATGCTGAATTTGAATGATTTAGATATTAGGTTATTACTATGTTTAATGGTATTAAAATTTAAGAACATATTTAATATAAATTTAGGAGACTGGTGAAGCCGTATAGGGAGAGGAAGAGGGATTTACACATGGTATTTACATTGAACTGAGAAAATATACATGGTAAAATTTCAAAGGATGGAGTGATATGAAGCTAGAGCCAAAAGGTGCACATATGGCGTATAACAGGGCGATCAAGGACACGTATGATGATCAAAATTAGGGTAATGACAATGAGAGAAGACTCCACACTATGGGTCAACTCTTAGTCATTTTTTTTTGCTTTAGTGATGGATTAATTGACAAGACAACTCCAAGATGAAGTGTCATGGTGTGTATTATATGTTGATGACATAATTCTGAATAGACGAGGCTCGTTTTGGAGTTAATGTGAAGGTAGAGGTTTAGAGAGAAACTCTTAAGTTTAAAAGGGTTTAAGTTGGGAATAATACATAAATACAACTCTTAACTTGGCTTTAGCGGACAATTATGTCGGCGCCCTTCAACTTTGAGTGTGCACAAGTAGGCACTTAAACTTGTATAAAATTGAACAAGTGGACACACATGTCCTACAATATAATACATGTCAGACGCCACGTAGGACACAAAATTTCCATGTATGGTCATGTAGGACAAATGTGTTTATTTGTTCAAATTTATACAACTTTAAGTGCCTACTTGTGCACACTCAAAGTTAAGAGTCATAGTTATCAGCTGAAGCCGAGTTAAGGGTCATGTTTATCCAGTATGTCTTTAAGTTGAGAATGGCCAAGGCATAATACTTGAAGTGTAAGTACAGTAATGTAAAACATGAGGTTGGTGTCGAAGTAAGGCAATATCCAAGCCATCCAATAGGATGGGAGTTTCAAGCATCTTGGATCTATTATCCAATAAAAAGGGGAGATTAACAATGATGTCACACATCAAATTGATCATGGTGAATAAAATGAAGGCCAACTTCAATTTGATATGTGACATCATCGTTATTTTCCTATTTTCCCTTATGTTATATATTGTTAGTCGTAGTATTACTCTTTTAGTTTCTTATACTTCAATTTTTGTTACTATCTGTTGTTTCTTGTATTTCAATTATCGTAGTAGTATGTTATAGTATCTACACTGCTTTGGCATGCTCTCTATAGTATTTTTCATGGCTTATCCACTTTGTTATCCCCAATTTAGGCCTCATTTGTTTCCATTAAGATTAAGAGGTCTGAGTCTAAATACACATCTGAATGTTAAGATTTGCATTAAGATTCAGGTTTTTGATCTGAATACACATCCTGAATTTAGAGTGTTCCTTTAAATCGAAATCCTAATAAATTCATACTGTTTGTTTTCAATATCCATGTGCTGGGAAATTACATTGAATTAATAAAATATCATAAAAGTTTCATTTCAACAAAATATATCGCTTTTGACAAAAAAAAAAGTTCTAAAAGTTTTAATAATCATGGTTTGGAAGTACAATTTTTTCATTCAAAAACCTTGATAAACGCCAACACACCAACATTGTTCTTGACAAGTCAATACCAGAAAATTATTAATAAAAAAATTTGAAAGTATTTATGAAAACTTAGCAGTTCAAGAGGGAAAAATGGTGTTTGATTGAGAAAAGAGAAAAGAAAGTTTTTAGTTTATGAGATACAAACACGCTTAAAGCAGAAAGGATGATTTATTATTTGATAACTTAAATTAATGATCTGAATGTTGTTAGGTCTCCTACATATCTGATTCATTCAGACCTCTTTCAGAACCTTTAAGGGCTTTTTAAAAATAAAACAAATGACTTAATGTAACGACCCGCTATGTCCGTTTTGAGAACTAGGACTCGTTTGACCCTTTTGAAAAGTTTAATGGGTTTTTTTAAACTATTGATAACTATGAGTACCAATTGTGAAACCTTTATAAATAAATAATTAGACTAGATTATGGAGGGTTTCACTGTTAAACAAACTCTTGTTCAGAAAAATCAAAGGGTGGAGGCGAAACTTAACTGTAAGGGTGACGAACGAGGGAAAAACAATAAGAATTGCTCAGAGTACACGCAAGAAAATTTTCATCTCTTTCTCATTCTGCATATTAAAATAGGTTTGTCATAGGACATTAGATTATTGTTATATTATATTCGCTTAGGTTGTTTATTAGGGGTTTTTTTTCTCATGGGTAAGAATGTAGTGTATGTGAGTTTGAGAATTTATCTATTATCACGGATTTGGATTTCTAGGACGTTAGTGGGTTTATTAGGTGATAGCCTAATACATCCTAATCGCTAGACGTCTTGTGAAATCTGGGAATTTTGATCGCACAATTTTCCTCCCGTATAATTAATTGTTTGCTAGAATGATGGTAAAACTGTAGCAATCATTGGTCACTGATTGCCAATGATTGGCATGTGACAAACAATTTGGCAAATTGTCACCTGTAAGAATGACAAATTGGATCAAATTGCAGGCTACTTGCGACCTGAATGTCGTGCATCGTTAGGTGTGGAATTATTCTTTTTTATTTATTTACAAAACTTAATTACTAGTTTTTGATATATTGAGATGGTAATTAATTATTGGATATATCTTATATGATCTAATTGAAATTTAGTGTATTAGAAGAAATTAAGGTTAAAATTCTGGCTTGAAATTTGACAAATTGGCCTATAATTATATCAAGATTTGGAGTTTGGTTGTGAAAATAAGTGGGTTTTCGCGTTCTATGATAGACATATAATAATTTGAATGTCTCAAAAAATTGCTTACTTACAATATTGCAAAATTGGTAGATTGGGAACGTTCCGAAACCTTGCGAAAAGGAAGGAAAAATCTTAAAAGATTCGAGGCGGCAAAGTTCGGCATCTAAGGTATGTTAGACTTTTTTATACTTGTTGAAGGAACGTTTTCCTAATGAAAGATTAAAAAAATGAAAATAGACAAAGGGGTAGGGGGAAGATGGTGTCTCGATCAATGGTTTGACGGCATTGAACGAGTAACCGGTGTTATAAAAGGAAAAGTACTATATATAGGTGGACTAAATTTGTAAGCCAAAGCATATTGGCCATTAGCTGATATATTATTGGACTAAATTCCTTGTGTGATTAGTGTTTTATTTATTTCAATCCTCGTATGTTGTGATTATTGAGGTGGTTATGTATTAATGTTCATATTGATGGATTGGATGCATCATCATCCCCTACATTGTTAAATAATATTGTGCACGTGCGTAACATGAATTGAGTATAAGTTGGGCCCGTGGAGATCCTATCGTGCTGGGAATGGTGAGATGTTAAGAGATTGTCATTTGGGCACTTGGAGACTCCGTGCGAAATTTGATATTATGATAGTGCGTTGAGATCGTCCGCACCAGACCCGTGGAGGATCGTCCGTGTCGGTATATGCCCGTCCGCAGTCCCCCATGGGTCCATGAACTCCTCGAGTATTCCGATGAGTATCATGTATATATACGGTTGAGTGAGTACTCTGGGGTATTCTGACACTATCATTTCATGGCATCATATTGCATTGCATTGCATATCCCATCTTCATTCTTGATGACTAATATGTTTCTGTTTGGTGTTGGAAAATATTAAATGTGATTTCCTTTTGTGACACTTAAATAGTAAGTGTAATAATATATATATATATTATACTTTACAATCTCAAGTTTTCATTTTCTTATATAACTCTCCCGTCACTACTTTCTTCGTTGTCGGTCAATACATACTGGGGGTCACGGGGTTTCGACTCATACTACGCTTGTTGCACCTCTTTTGTGGTGCAGAATTCGATGCTGAGTAGAACACTCTCGTGAGCAATTTTGGGGAAAAAGGGGTTTTTTTTTTCCGAGCTTGGGTTGTGTGACTGCTTTGGCGTTCTGTGGCCCACCAACCTCCCTCTAGCTTTTATTTATTCTTGTTATTAGTATCAAAACAGATATCCCTTATGTTAGATTTGTCATTTAGTTTCAGACTTGCACTCGATTTTAGAAGCTCTTGTTACTTAAGACACCCCAATGCTTGGGGGTGATATATTTTTATCTTCTCGCATTGCGTACTTATAAGGAAAACCCCATGTTGGAGATTCTTACTAAGCGGTGGTCTTTTTTACTCATTGTGTTTAGTTTGGTTAATAAATATGTTTGGTGGCTTACCTATTTGTTGGTACATAGGTGCCATCCCGACTGAAAAATTTGGGTCGTGACAAATTTGTAATCAAGAGCACTAGGTTCACATCGGTCTCAATAGTACAAATCAATGTCTATATGAGTCTGCCGGATCGGTATGAAGACCTCCATACCTATCTTCGAGAGGCTATAGGGACATTTAGGAAATATATTCTGTTCTTTATTCATTATCGTTGCACACTTGACCCTTGTAGAATTCTAATCTTGATATCTCATTGCTCTCAGATGCGAGGGGGGGAATCGTACATCGCGAGTGGGGGTCAAGGATCCTATTCCTGCGCCTGCTTCTGGAACACGGGTCCGAAGTAGAGGTAGGAGACTAGCTCGAGGTCGGGGTAGGGGCCGTGTTGCAGCACCTGCGGATGTTCAAGTACCAGTAGCTACCCAGGGTTCGTGATAGACCGCACTCCTGATCAGAGGTATTCATGGTGATGTGCAAGATCGTGTCGAGGGGGATGGGCCAAGCTCAGGCTCCAACCAGTACTTTTCCCCCAGTACTTCACGATACCTGCTCGTATGTTAGGAATCCTAGAGGGGAAATGGCCAGGTAGGAAACCTTTGCCGGTCACTTCTGATGTCTCCAAGCCCGTGTTTTGGAGGTCAAACTCCAGATCCTATAGTTGCTCCAGATCTCAGACTCTCAGGACTCAGCCAGCTTCCGCTGTAGCTCCTCGTTTGGATATATGGATTCCCAGATATGACCTCACATTTTGGGAACAGGCTCTATGACTATTGATGAGGCAAAAAGATGTTTGGGAGTTCAGCCTAATAGCCTCCTACTTATACTGGTGACTTAGCTGAGATGCATATGAATTCATAGTTATTGTCATGAGAGGTTGCAATAACTTGGATTAAGTGGAGTCTCATGGAGTTTGAACTACACAGCGTTTCAGATGACTGGCTCTGCTAAGCAGTGTGGAGGAGGGATTATATTAGTAGAGGCAGCTGGATCCCATCCACTATCCTGGAACTGAGTTTACTCATGTATTCTATCCAATTTGTTCCACAACAGTGAGAGGGAGCGCAAAGATGGCCGAGTTTGAGTTTGCAGGCAAATGGTAATATCAGTTTCAGAGTATTAGGGTAATTTTACATGCCTTGGCTCGGCATGCTCGATGATACTTCCGCACAGAGGCTAGGAGTGAGGAGGTTTGTTATGGGTTGATTATTCCGATCCGTCTAGGAGTTTCTCAAGTTTGCTGGCTT
The DNA here is from genome assembly GCA_027704765.1 of Solanum habrochaites. Classification (NCBI taxonomy): domain Eukaryota; kingdom Viridiplantae; phylum Streptophyta; class Magnoliopsida; order Solanales; family Solanaceae; genus Solanum; species Solanum habrochaites. The sequence goes on along the minus strand of JAKWJA010002497.1, from coordinate 4,468,223 downwards.
CTGGACCANAATGTTCGTCCTCGAACGGCAAAAAAAAGAAAAAGCTAACCTGAACGCCTTAAAAAGATGAGGATATTTAACTCCTCATCTTCTGCCTCTGTCTCCCATTGTAGCCTCTCCACTTGACGATGCTTCCACTGAACCTTTACTGAAGCAATCATCTTTGGACCTTAGCTTCCAGAATTTGCCTATCCAACAAGGTGTGATCGGCTCTTCCTCAAAAGTCATTTGATCAAGTAACACTGAATCCCTTGAAGTCACTATCAACCACACCTATGAACTTCTTAAGCAATTGTAAATATGAAAACATGGATGGACACCTGACGCACACAGGCTACCCGAGAAATGGAAGCCACTGATATCCACCTCACCACTATACGCTCCACAACCTCGAAAGACAATGTACTCTGATCTACTTGCCCTTCTTTCCAATTTCTCATCCACCCTTCATGGGTGAATGAAACCTTAAGTAAAAACTATCTCCAACCATAAACTCCAAATCACGAACCTTCTCTCATGCTGCGTAACTCTTTTGCCTCTATGGCCATGAAGCTATCTTGGACTCAACTTGACCTTGTCCAAGGACTCCCTCAACAAATCTGATTACCCATGGTCTAACCTCCATGCCATCAAACCACCAATTGGAGATCGACATCGTTGCCATAAACAGAGCCCTCAAATGGATGCCATCCTCAATGCTCGAGTGATAACTTTATTGTAAGCTAAACTCCGCTCGAGGCAAAGAACTGGTCCCACTGAACACCATCAATCACACCACGCCGCTCAACTATCCTCGAGCACCTGAATAGTTCCGCTCAGATTGACCATCGTCTGAGGGTTGATAAGGCGTCTGTACTAGATCACCCGACTGCGCCCAACTCTTCTTGCATTTAGCCGCCAAGAAATGAGTTAGTATGTAAAACTTGGGTGCCACCGATTGAAATAACTACGATATCGGAACCCCATGCAACACGAACCTATTCTTGAATATCGATCTTGGCTAACCTTCTCTGCAGGCTTACTTGGTACACTATGAACTGTACAACAAGTGTGCAACTTAAGTCAGTCGATACCAACGATTGACCACCATAATAGACAGCTCAAACCTTACCAGAATCTAACGTACGAAGCCAACCCTACCCACACAAAGTCCTCAGCCAATGCGCTCCCCCCTTTCACTCCAGTGTATGGGCATCCTCTAAGTCATAACCTGAGAAAACAAGGCCTCCCGAGAGTATGGCGCACTCTGTCATCATAACCTAACCACTTCCTGCCCCAGAATTCACTAAACACGAGGAACAACACACTCATACTAGTCCTCTTCATCACGAACACACCAACAAGTGTTGCTTCAAGTCACGAACTATCTTAGTCGCCCTCCGGATGAATAGAGTCACCAAACGAATCGATACCTCGAACATGACCCTCCTTATTTGATCAATCTAGTCAAATCACCTGTACGGGAAACAATACGGACCCCTTAATCCTCAAAACTCCCATCACTATCAAGAATTGGCAGCCTTGGCTTCTCCTTTTAAACCTTATCCCTAATACTTACATAAATCACCATCATCAAAACTGTTGAGCCCGAATCTGCTCCAACAAGGATGACCTAGCCTCCATATAAGCAACACACCTTACTAGATTACTGAAATGTCCAAGTCCCACAAAGCATATTGGACCAGGGATTGGACATCCCTAGCTAAGGAGAGCTCGCCAACCTGTAACATGGCTAGACTACCATACTTACCGACTTCCGACTCAAGGCTCTGCTACAACATTTGCTTTGCCTGGGTGATAAGAATAGTCATGTCGTAGTCCTTGAGCAACTCCAACCATCTCCGCGTGCCTCAAATTCAGATCCTCTGATTGAATATATATTGGAGGCTACGAGGTCCGTGAACACCTCACAATGCACGCCAAAAGATAATGCTCCAAGCTTTATGCAAACACACAGCCGCAACTCTAAACATGAATAGGGTAGTTTTCTCATGAACCTTTAACTGCCTCGAAGCATAAGCTATCACCCTCCCCTTCTGTACTCAACACACAACCAAGACCAATCCGGAAGCATCACAAATACAACAAAAACCCTCTCCCTCCACGGGTAGGGTCAAAATCGAGCCAGTAGTCAATAAAGTCTTGAGCTTTTGGAAGCTAGCCTCACATTCGTCAGACCACTGAAAAAGTCACCTCTTCTGTTCAATCTAGTTAATGGAGAATGCAATGGATGAGAAACCCTCAACAAATCTCGTAATAACCTGCAAGGCCCAAGAACTTCGAATCTCAGTAACTGAGAGTAGGTCTGACCAATCTTCTAACCGCCTCAATCTTCTTAGGATCCACCATGATACCCTCCTTGGACAACATGTCCCAAGAATGTACCGAACTAAGCCAAAACTCACACTTGAGAAACTTTGCATAAAGCTCTTCTCCTTTAGAATTCCAAGAACAATCCTCAAATGATGCTCATTTTCTCCTTAGTGCTGAGTATTATCATATATCATCTATGAAGACAATAACAAAGGAATCTAAATACGGTCTGAACACTCAAATTCATCAAGTCCATAAAAGTTGCTGGCATTAGTCAGTCCGAAAGACATCACAAAAACTCGTAATGACATAACGTGTTCGAAAAGCCGTCTTAGGGATTCCTCGCCCTAAACTTCAGCTGATGATAGCCAGATCTCAAACAATTTTGGAGAAAACTGAAGCACCCTGCAACTGATCAAATAAATATCACATACGGTATCGGATACTTATTTCTGATGGTTACCTTGTTCAACTGCCGATAGTCAATAACATACGCATAGATCCATCTTTCTTCTTCACAAATAACATTGGAGACACCCCAAGGAGATACACTTGGTCTAATAAACCTTTGCGCAACAAATCCTGCAGCTGCTCTTCAACTCTTTCAATTCAGCTGGTGCCATACGATAAGGAGGAATGGAAATAGGTCGATTGCCTGGCTCCACATCAATACAAAAAATAATATACTCGATCTGGTGGAAGACCTGGAAATCGTCGGAATACTTCTGAAATTCACTCACTAGGAATAGACTCAGCATAGGAGTCTCATACTGGTATCTCGAATGTGGGCCAAGTACGGCCAAACATCCTCTCCTACCAACTGACGACCTTAAGAAATGAATCACACCCCTTAGAAGGAATGACTAAGAGTACCTCTCCATTTACTATAGAAGAACATTCAGCATAGCTAAGTGATGGTCCTTGGCATGACAATTTAAATTGCGTGGTAGAAGATAACCAATCATACCAGAATCACATCACAATCTATCATTTCTAAGACCTTTAATTTGCATGAGTGTCATACCCCATAAAGTAACAGTACATAATATACACTTGATCTACAACACAGAATCCCGACGAGAGTAGTAGAAACACGTATCGCAAATCAAGAGACCCACAATATATCCAGAACTAGGAGCAAAATATGGTGGACACATAAGAATAAGTAGAGCCTGGTCAATATGGGGCATGCTAATACAGTAGCTGGCGATGACAAACCGGAATAACTACTAGTGATAACAGCATACTGAGGCTCAGCCTCTGCCTACCTGGAAAAGCATAACTGAGAACGACTCCATCAGATTGAACCTCCACGACCCCACCACCTCGCCTAGAAGGAGACACCTCTACCTGAATGAGAACCACCTCACCATTCTGTCACCACCCCGTAGCTGGAGGTTTTGTGACAGCCCCTGGAAGTCAAAAACCTGAGAACCCTGATTGTATCACCAAGCTTGGCTCCTAGGGCAGTCTCTCACAAAGTGTCCCATATCACCACACTCAAAGCAACCCCTAACGAGACGCCGGCTGATGAGAGGAACCGCGAATGACAGAATGCCCTCCACGAACTACAGGTCTAGAAGATGAACCCTGCGAAGTATTGTACCGACCGAAGGTTATGCCCAGCACGTAACCAGCCTCAGACCTGGTATCAGCAGCATGAATGGGTCTGCTGACTGAGGGTGATAACCTCTGCCCAAGTACACCCGACTCCTAGGGCGAGCACACCATAATCACCTGAATAACGAGTTCCCTTGCCCTCTCGCTGCTCAAATCCCTCACGTCGAATCATCTCCAACTCCTTAGCAGCATCTACCACTTTCTAGAATGGAACATTTCATAATCCTTCAGTAGTTCCCATCCACTCCTCTTGTTCAAATTCACAAAATCTTTCTAGGTAAAGACATTACTGTAGGAATACGATGCTCCGTATTAGATTTCAACCACGTAACCCCATATAGATAGTGTCTACATTGCTTTAATGCAAAACACTACCGAGCCAATTCCAATCTTGGGTCGGATAATACGTCATGCCACCTTAATTGTCTCGAAGCATAGGCAATTACATTTTTCTCTTGCATTGAGAACTGCATCTTCCAAACCAGTAGGATTGAATCACAAATACACAATGATAAGTTCTTACCCTCTTATGGCAAGGTAAGGATAGGTTGCGGTAGGGGTAGTAAGCACAGGTCTTGAGTTCTGAAAGCTTTACTCACATTCGTCCGACCTACAAATGGAAACATTCTGCTTAGTCATGTTTGTCCAATGGGAAAGAATAGAAGAGATCCTTGACAAAATCGACGGTAGTAACTGGCCTAACCAAAAAGATTCTTATTTCTGAGACACATTAGTGAGGTCTTACCAATTCTCACTACTCGATCTTAGAAGGATCCACCAGCAATCCATCCTTAGAAACCCACGTGCCCCAAGAAGGACAATGAATCTAGCCAACAAACTCACCCTTGGAGAAGAATTTGGCAGAAAGCTTTGTATTCTCAATTTATAATTACGATCACAAGAGTCCAGATATGGCTTAAAAATCCCGTTCATCAAGCTCATTTGAAGAGCAGGGGCAATTCGTTAGTTCCAAAAGGACATTACCAAGCATTCATAATGCCCATACCTGGTTGAAAAGCAGTCTTTGAAACATCTGCTGCCCGTATTTTCAATCCCAAGATCCAGTCCAGCTAGAAGCGTTAAGCGCACCCTGAAATTCGGTTTTGTAATGAAGACTGGCTCGAGTTGCGGTTGAGTTGAAGACGACGGTTGTTTGCTTGCCAATCACATTAACCAAGGAAAGAAACATACACGTAGGGGTCAGGACCGAACCGCAGTACGAGTAAGTATCATCGGCCACCTCTCAAAATAGAAAACAGTATACTCAGATACTATCATTAAAGCAAAACTATAATATCAACATGTAGCAACAAAAGTTCTATAATCAGTATAAGTACGCCAAGTTCACACAGAGGAAGCAAGCCTCAATACCATACTCATGTTGGATTAGGTTCATTAGATTGAGTATATTAACATTTTCAAGATTCATTATCTTATTCCTCTTGTGCGGTACGTGACACTCCGCTCCTCATATACTAGTGTCGGACGTGGACACTCCGATTCCCCTAATTCTACGTGGCGGTTCGTGGACACCCCGATCTCCTAATTCTAAGTGGCAGTCGTGACAACCGATTCCCCTAATTCTACATGGCCGGTTAGTGAACAACCCGATCCCCTAATTCTACGTGTCGAGTTAGTGACACTCGATGCCCTTAATACTACGTGTCGGTTCGTGACACCCGGCCCCACTGTAATACTTTTACGTCGGATCTCGTGACACCCGCTCCACGTAAATCTCATTTCGAGTAATTCATCAATCCTTCTTTTATACCAAGGCATCATCGCCCCAGTAATTTAGTTCATCAGCCTTCTTTGTATACTATGGGACCATCATTCATTGAACAAGGGGTTTTTCAAGATTTGGGATTCATAGATCATCTTGCTTAGTTTACAATTGTAATAATAAATTCATACAAGCCTACAAAATATAAGCATATGAAGACTTTACAAATACAACCCACAACACATATCATTCGCTTATTTATAAGAGTTTTACTACTAATAGTATAAAAACCATAACCTACCTCACGAAGAAGTGCAGATAAACAAGCTGCTTCTCACAAATGCGTTCTTTCTCTCTCTTGACGATCGTTTCTCCGCTGCTTGGTCTTTCGAGGTTTTCTTATTAAACCCCGCTTTCTTTGACCCTAAGTAAAAGATAATGGAAGTATAAATGATGGCATAATAACCTCACTAATTAAATTAAGGTGACCTCTTTTAACCCCAAGTAATTAGACTTATTACACATTACCCCACATTTGATAATTAAAGGCAGGAAAAAGGAAATACGTACCAAAAAGCTCCTAAATAATTAACAGAAAGCCGACCCAGCCTGGGATTATGCCGCCTGTGACGAGGCCGTCAGTGTCTGCGATGGTACGTCCTGCTGCTCCGTAAAAGATTCAGAGATCAATTTCCTTGAAGAGTCTGTGGACGGTACGTCGTGCCACGACGGCCGTCCCTGCACATCGTCGTGACGTTCAGAGAGTCGCTCTCAGTACCAAATTTACTAAATTCTAAGTATTTTGGGAACGAGACCCCAACGACGGTCCGTCGTGCCAGTGGACGGTTCGTCGTGGGGCCGTCGGACTACTCCGCCAATTTTCCTGAATTAAAATCTTATACTCAAAAAAAACGACTAAACAGGTCGTTACATTATGGTGTTTAGTGTCATGTGGAAATTTCCAAGTCCATTTTTTTTCATTTTTTAAAATGTCAATGTAATTGTCATGTTCTTTGGACATACAAATGACAGCATTTATATGAAAATAAATGATCAGTTCAGACTCATAAACACTAATCCGACCATTAATAAACCCACCTTTAAAATAAATTATAGACTCATTTCAATAATTTTGTTTAATTGTTCTTTTTTTTGAGAAATTTCGAATATGGTAATTGATAATAAAAAAATAGGAAGGAATATGCAAAAAATAGCAAATTAACACCAAAAATTCTGAAATAAATAGTAACCGTAAATCAATTTTAAACTTTTTTAAAAATTTATTTTTTGATAAATTTCGGAAATGAGTCACCATGATAATAAAAATCTGAAAAAAACAAATTGAATGCCAAAAATTACACAAATAAATACACATAACCCTTAATTCACAATTTTCACATTTTTTTAGTTTTTTACTTTTTCGACAAATCCCCAAAAAATGAGTTTTAGAACAAAAAATATATATGAAATAAAAAAATATAATTAAAACAAAATATTCACAATAAAAAAAAAATAAAGAAAATATGAAAAAAAAAATATATAAAAATAAAAAAATGGTTGACTGAAATTATTGAATTTTAAGTTTTACTTATTTATTTGTAAATTTTGACGTAAATTTTTTTTCTTTTTATTACATAAATCACTGTCATTTTGGGATTGGCGTGAGGGTGAAAAAAAAAAAAAAAAATTTTGAAAAAAAAAATGTAGATGAAATGTATAAATTTTATTGTGTTGAACATTTTGACGTATTTTATATTTTTCCATACTTTTTCATAGTTTAATTTATTAATCTATTTACTCGATTGCGGCGTTACCGAAAAATAAAAAAATTTAAAAAAATATTGAATGTTTAGATTTAAGGTTACTATATTTACTTTCTGAATTTTGGAGTTCATTTAAATTTTTTTTAATATGTTTCCTATTTAATAATAATTGCTCTTTATAGATTTACCAAAAACATAAAAATTAAACAACATTGTTAAAAATCGGAGAGTGTCAATTTAAAAGAGTTGATTATGGCGTCGAATTTAGGTTGTTTATGAGTCCGAATATCTTTCCATTTTTCCATATAAATTGTCATATGATAAGTAGAATGACATGACAATTGGTGTGCATTGAAATAGATAAAAAATGAGTTGGATAGGTTAACATGGACAAAAGTCCATAAGGGCCAATTTGGATCAAAAGTTGGCAAAGAGGACATGAGTAAAACCAAATTTTAAAGGAAGATTATCTAAACATTTCGAATAGTTAGGCAATATTTAATCTTTTTCTAGTTAATTGAATTATTTTAAAACAAAGGCAATATAATCAAATAATAATTTAATTACAACCAATCTAGTAATTGGGATTTTGCGGTCGGTGGAGTCAGTAATTGCATTTTAATGAATAATAGCCAAGCCTCACCTAGATTTGACCCAAAAACGGGGCTGACCTTAGCAATTAAAGTCATTCTTGTTATGTATTGCTCACTTCGTAAAAAAAAATTAAGTTACTAACCAATAAAATTAAATATCCCCATTCATTAGATAAACGAGAATATATATATATGCACCCATTTGTTTAAACGGATAGAGAATAAATATGGATGTCTCTTGGAACAAGTGGAATTGTCACATTCTAAAGGCAAGATTAAAGAATATATTTACTCTTTTTCCTCTTATTTTATTTCAAGTGCCATGAATGTGAAAGCATAATTAGATTACTAAACCTAATACTAAAAAAGGAAACATCATTCAGTTGGCAGATTGCTAACCCTATTTTTCCCTCTATAAAAGCATTTACCTCAAAGGGAGAAAAGAACCACACAAAAATTCCCTCTATTAGTAAAGCAAAAACATAGTTTACTAAAGTTGATAGATGGGAGATGTTAAGTTGCTTTGAGTATGGTATTCAAGCCCTCTTTAGTCATAGAGTTGAATGGGCCTCTTCAAGTTTAAGGATGTTCCAATATGAAGTTATAGAAAGAATCTACAAAATAAGGTCTCTAACTTGAAATCCATCCACATTTACAAGAAAGTTCCTGTGCTAATTTCTAATGGCAAGCCCATATCGTGAGTCAATGTCATTCATTGAATACATTTGATGAGGATTTGAAGCCTGTCAATTCATTGCCTAAAGCCTTATGATCGAGCTTTAGCTCGGATTTTGGGGTAAAGTTTTTGAAGACAAGGTAAATTTTGTTTCTCATGGTTATATAAGTTTATTAATTGGAAAACTTTTGAGTACATAAGTGGAGCACATTTACTTTATAGTATAATCGTTTTAATTGGTCAAATTGGATAGTACTTCCAACCTATAATTTTACGATAATCTAAAGAAAGATACGACCTTCAATTATGGTCAACAGAACATATTAGTGGATGAGTTGGGTGTTTAACAGTCAATTAGAGAATAAATTAATATGTTGAATACGGATCAAGATCGTGTGTGTAGTGCCTCTTCACGCACGGACAGCACCGAATGACTTTGAATGTTATTGTATGTTTATGCACCTTATAGAGGTGACGCAATAGAGCAAGTTAGCCTAAGCACACACAAGCTAATTATAATTTATTTTATTGACTATTGTATATTCTATTTTTGAACTTAAGTATACATTATATTTTTATGTAGGTCCATCAATGAGGAAAAGTTTTCTTACTTAAAGGAAGAGGAAACAAGAGAGAAGACTAAAAGAAGTTTTGAGATGTATGAGGAATCTTAGATAATGAGCTCAAGACAAGGAATTTGTGGGGGTGACAAATTCGGATTTGTTGATATTGTTGCAATGTGGGGCACTTTGGCTCGGGAGTTCTTGAAGAAGCTATTCTGAGTGTTTTTGGTGACAAAAGAAAAAATTCCAATTTTGTGTTTGGAGGAAAGACTATTGCACGCAGAACAAAGAATATTTACCTTCAAGAGATGAATTGCTTATCCGTTTCCAAACCTATATTCAGCCTGTTAATGCTTCAAAATGAGTACATCTCTAGTAAATTTCAAGATTTTGTGTGGCAATAAAAGTTAGACATGGATTTAGGGATTAGTTTTTGTTGATTCAATTGAAGGTTGATTTCGAATTGAACTAGTGGTATGTAAGAAAAAAAAATATGCATGTTATAAGATTCCTCTTTAATTCATTTAGTTAATTTTAATTTTTGGATTCACTTATAAATAAAAATATTTGTTTGAGAAAGCTAGCTAGAAATTCAAATTAAAAGTAGCCTCTCGGAACCCTATCCCAAATGCCATCCTCAAGTTCTCACAAGCTACGTGATGAAGTGTTTTAGTTGTCCGTTATATCAAGCTAAGGTTTACATATCATCTCAATTAAAAAAAACTCAATCTCAATTATAAAATAAATTTGAATGAGGTTGAGAGAGGTTTCGAATGGATAAAATAAATTTATAAAAAATAGTAAATTTAGTGTGTAAGGAAAAAAGTAAATATGGACAATTTATTAGCCGAAGATATATATAAAAACTATATGCACTAATTTTTTTTAACGAGGAGTATGTCCTTTCTAAATTTCAAGATTACAAAAATATCTATTTGTCCTTTTCCCTTAAAGGTTGATAGTCATACAAGGAAAGGCAAAGCATTAAGGTAGAAAAATCACCAATTGGAAATGCTAAGAAACTTACCTCTATAAAAGAATACTAGACCTCAAGGAAGAACACAACCACATAAAAATAATTCCCTCAATTAGTAAAGCAAAACGACAAAGTTAACACCAGTTGAGAGAAGATGGGCAGATAATTAAGTTGGCTTGCGCTATGGTATACCCTTTTAGATACAAGCGTTGCAGGGGGTCTTTAAGACTCTAAGGGTGTGGAATATGAATATCTAGAAGATGATCTACAAAACAAGAGCCTTTTTACTTCTTCCATCCAATCCAATTCCACAAGAAAGTTCCCTGTGCGCTTTCACCAATGGCAAGCCAATTTGTGAGTCAAGTGTCATTCTCGAATACATGGACGAGACATTTTGCAAGTGGCCCTTCAATCTTACCTAAAGATCCTTATGATCGAGCTTTAGCTCGTTTTTGGGCTAAATCTTCGAAGATAAGGTATATGGCTTTCATGGTATAGATTCGATTGGTGGATGGAAATTTAAACATTATACTGAGATTTCGTACTATATAAAAAGAATAAACACACTACCTTTGTTCAACACTTTACTTCAACTTGTAATTAAAGCACACTATCAACTTTATGTGTGTAAATTGTGAGGTTATAAAATTGGCATCAAAGATAATAATCAACAAGAACGGAAAATTATGCAATAATCGTTTTATTATTTCAAAGTGAGAGTGTTAGAATCTCTATAATCCTCTTAATTCACCTTTTCGAATATAAATTCAAGGCTCTTGCGCTTCATGATCTTGAATTTGACTTAAACTTGAACTTAATTTTGATCTTGAACATGAATTTTATTTTGATCTTGAACTTGAACTTTATCTTGATCTTGATTTCTAGTTGATTTAAAGGGCTTCGAGCTTGATCTTGAATCTGATGGTTTTGATTTTGATCGTTCTTGAACTTAAACTTATCTTGATCTTGACTTCTAGTTGAATTCAAGGGCTTCAAGATTGATCTTAAAGTCGGCGGTCTTGATCTTGACTTCTAGTTGAATTCAAGGACTTTGAGCTTGATCTTGAATCCGACGGTTTTGATCTTGATCGTTCTTGAACGTGAACTTTATCTTGATCTTGAATGCTTGAATTTTTCAATTCTTAATTTTGAACACTTGAATTCTGAATTCTTAAACTTGTAGTGAAATTTGTTGTTTTTGATCCACGAGTTTTCTCTAGCTTCTTGTTTAGAATTATTGGTTCTTTTTTAAAATCACGAGGACACCTATTTATAGTTTAAAATAGAGGAGTTGTGATAGAAATAGAATTCCCTTCGGCCAATCAAAATTTAAGTGTCATATTATCTTTATGGAACGGGCTTTAAATAAATCAATATTTATTAGATTTCAATAATTAACTCAATTATATTAATTCATAATATTTATTTGGACTAATATATTTATAATTTTAATATAATCTGAATCACTTTATAAATTTATATTTAATAAACTTTAAGTGACTACACATATATCGACTCCTTAACTTGTCTCTACTCTGTTAATTGAATATTCTAACTTATAAAATGATCATCTATACATCTCCAAAATTTATGTGGCATGTCAGCATGAGGTGTCTACAAGACACATTAAAGAGTTAGAGTGCTTAGTTGTTAATTGAGACCAAATTCATATATTTAGATATGCACATGCAAAGTTAAAGTACTTATTATCGGATACAACCAAGTCTGAATGTCATTTTATATATATTATATGTCTTGTGTAAAATTGAATTAAAGTAATAAAATATCATATTGCCAACAATAACTTATTTGTGACTGACTAATGTACTTCTATTGTTGTAGATTTATATCTTTAAAATTTTGTTGAATTTAAGTTCCAATTGTTATGTAGTGGCCATCAATGATGAAAAGTCTATTTCTCAAAGGAGAGGAGCAAGAGAAAGGTAAAGAGGAAGTTAATGAGATGTTGAAAATTCTTGATAATGAGCTCAAGGACAAAAAGTTTTTTGTTGGTAACAAATTTGGATTTGTTGATGTTGTTGCAAATGCTGTAGCCCTTTGGTTTGGAGTTCTTGAAGAAGTAATTGGAGTTGTTTCGGTGACAAGTGAAAAATTCCCAAATTTTTGCTATTGGAGAGATGAATACTACATTCAAAACAAGGAATATTTACCGTCAAGAGATGAATTGTTTGCCCATTACCAAGCTTACATTCAACGTGTAGCTGCTTCAAAATGATTACTCCTCTATTGAATTTTAAGATTTCGTGTGGCAATAAAAAATAGAGATGGATTTCGGATGTGTTTTTTGTGAAATCAATGGTAATTGAAATATACACTGTTAAAAAAGTGATAAAGTTTTTATCGGCATTAGTTAATTATTATTAGATTTACTATGACTTTAGACTTTAAGAACATTTATAAAGAATGTTAATTATCGTTAAAATATACATCTATAGCAGCAATTAAATTATTATCATTAATTAATTTCATTAACAACAAAAAAACATTTTTCTACTACGTGAAGATGAATTTTCCTCTCATAGAAACAACTCATGAATTTGAGTCTCATATTTAGAAGACAGAGAATCCGCAAGGATCTACAAGAAGATTGCTGCTATCTCGAAATTCAATGTACAATTAATAAGAATTCAAAACTTTTTGATTGTGGGGGGCAAAAGTGAAAAGAACGCATCACAAAAGAATCTTCTAAAGAGTGTACAGCACGTTGTGTAACCTTAGTTCTACTCCAATTTTTGTGGTATATTTATGAATTTAAATATTTTTAACACTTAATTATTTTGTTTTATTTTTAAATCCAACTTGACTATGAACATTTTCTATTCAATTATTGTTTGGGTGGTTGGTCAGTAATTGTACAACAATTAATTAAATACACCACTCAGTTTCTCATGATTGACTTATGACTCATGGTATGAAAGCAATTTTATATTGGCCTTCTATGTTTCCAAGAGTAAACTTTAAGAAAAAGGGTAAATGTATCTTGAATTATAAGTAGATATTTTTCGTCATTTTTTAGAAATATTAGTATTTTTATCATTTAAAAATTAGAGCAAGTGTACTATTTATACTAACAAAAATACACGTATCATAATTTTATTCATCGACTCATCATCGGATCGATGGATAATATTACGCCACATGTCCCTATTTATTTTTTCGTTAGAGTGAAGGGCATATCGCTCTAGCTTTTAGTCGGTAGGGGCATCAATGTTCTCAAAATATGACAGAGGGTATCTGCACACCATTTACAATAATTAAAGGATATATTTATTCTTTTTCCCTAAAATATATTACTTCCTCTCCTCTATTTTAATTCATTTATTTTTAAAAAATTATTATTTTTAATTCTAATTTGACATAATATTTTTTTAAAAAATTGAATCCTTGTGATTAAAATCGTCAAATAAGGCTTGATCTTTGAGGGCAATCCAACTCAAATCGTTAACTGGAATACCGGATAGAATAGAGTTAAAATTTTGCAAAGCAATTCAAAATTGGGGCTTATAAGCCCAACATCAGTCAGCTCGCGCCCTTGTGGCTTGAGTGACATTGGGTTGAGGCGGCTACCACAAAGATATGTGTTCGAAATTTAAATAAATTTAATATAATTGTGTAAAAAAGTAAAAATTAAATATATTGATTGTCGAATATATCTTAATATCTTCCTTTCCTTTATTTTAATTATTTATTTAAAAAAATTGTTTTGTTTTTTTTATTTTTACTTGACATAATATTCTTTTGAAATAAAATTGTAGCCTTTGTGATAAAATCGTCAAATAAAGCTTAATCTTTGAGGTCAACCCAATTCATATCGTTAACCGGATAGAATTGAGTTCAAATTTTGCAAGGCAATTCAAAATTGGAGCTTATAAGCCCAACATCAATCAACTCGTGACCCTTGAGGCTCCCGGCCAAAAAGATATGTGATTAAAAATTTAAAACTAAAATAAATTATAATAAAAGAATTGAAAAGTAAATATACTGATTGTCGAATACGTCTTAATATCTTATCTTAGGCAATATTTTATTCATTTAGCGTAAATCCTAATCTCCTGGTGAGCAAGTTGCATGTAATTGCGTAAAGTAATTAGCAGTGTATAATTTTATTTTTTATCGAGTGTTTAGTTTATGATTCCTCAATTCGTCTTGTGTTTAGATTAAAAATTCTATAAAAAGCTCCTTTAATTTTTAATTATATCTTTGAATTATTATGAATTTTCTATTCATGTAATTGGATCAAGGTAGATAATTGTCGGACAATGTTTTTATGACCTTCTAACTAGCTAGGAGAAAAACAATTTTCTTGTCATGTTTACTATTTTCTCACATGAATAATTTTAGGATAAATAATTCTCATCTTAATAAATTGATCACCTACAGAACGTCAATTTTCAATGTTTTATATTTTTCTTAGATCTTATGATTTTAAACATGTCATGTGAAAATGAAACTAAAGAATTGTTAAAAACAATAATATATTTTTTAAAAAAATATCCTTTATAAAAATAATAGTATTTTCTACTAATTTTTCTTTAATTTAAATGGTCTTTGACAAAAACAGCCTTTTTTAAGAAAATTAATAAAAAGGTGTTACGTAGAAAACTGGACATATAATTAGACATTTCAATAATTCAAGAAATTCAAACTCACAACTCTAGCACGGAAAATATTCAATTTCCATGACCCATTCCTTATACTAACTTATCAATAAGTTTTGTTAGGAGTTCATGAGTTAATATTGATATACATTTTTATAATTTTTTAGTAAATATAAAATTTACGAAAAAATCACTATATATTCGAATAAAATTGTTCCATTATTTATTTGATTTAAAATTTTGAATAAAATTCTTTGTCCGAAAAAGTATCTTAGCTGTTCACATGCTAAGGAACTAAGAAGTTTCGCCTTTGGTGGGGCCAGTGATTGTATATTTTATTATTTAATATAAATAATTTTCCTCGTCAAATTGAAAATGAAAGAAAAAATCAAAAGGTGACACGAAATATTGAAAACTCCCTCCATTTTAATTTTTAATATTTTCAATTTTTTTTAAATTTTGTTTAATTTTAAATTTAAAATATATCAAATAAACAAAAAATTCATTAATTTTATATCGCAAAGCACGCTACATGAAAAGTAAAAAAAAGGCCATCAAACAAATGAAAAGGAATATCATTCTTAAAAAATTATAAATAAAAATAGATCGAATAAATTAAAAATATAAGTATCATTTATAAAGAGAGTGATTTTTCTAGCCACTAGATTTAACCAAAATGTTGTGAACAATGAGCGCACAAGTCATCTTTATTATTGTATTATTCCTACAAAAAAGGGAAAAAACGATTTCAAACCAGTGGCCTAGCTAGCAATAATAATTTTAATATTAAAATTGAATAGTCAAACAAGAAAAACATTAATGTTATTCCCTATTTTTGTTTCCTCTATAAAAAATAAAAAAGCACTATACATCAAGGGACAAAAAAAAATAAAAATTGAGACCAAAGTAGTAAGATGGCAGAAGTAAGTTTGCTTGGTCCTACGTTATAGCCCTTTTATCATAGAGTTGAATGGCTCTAAGATCAAGGGTCAAAATATGATTTATATAGAAAAGATTTACAAATAAGATTTTTTTGCTTCTCAATTAAATCCAATCACAAGAAAATTCCAGTGCTAATCACATGGCAAGCCATTTGTTGAGTCTATGGTCATGTCTTGATACTTGTATGAGGCATTTGAAGGCCCTTCAATTTTGCCTAAAGACCCTTATGATCGAGCTTTAGCGCGTTTTTGGGCTAAATATGTCGATGATAAGGTATATTGCTTTTAACTTATTCCGATTGATTGAAAATTTTGTTTTAGTTACATTATTATAGCTAAATAATGAATACCATATTTGATAGTTTGATTTGGCGTACGTTTTATTTCTGTACAACAAACACTTGAATAAATATTTGATTGTAATTTAGCAATACATAACTATACCATGTATCAGTTATGAATAAATTTATGTCTATTGTATAGGGAAATTGCACAAGAATCCCCCTTACCCTATGCACAAGTACCCCACAAGAAATTTAGAGACACAGGTAATTTATACTAAGATCCTATTACCACCCACCACCGACCACCTCCTGAACTTATGTTTATAATAATTTTTAATAACCCTTTTTTCGGTCTATATGACATTATTTTGTGGGCGCAATGTGTGTTGACATTTTTCTTCAAACTAGTGTCACATAGGCCGAAAAGAGGTAGAAAATTATTTATAAGATAAATTCAGGGGTAATAAAACCTTAGTATAGTATTAGTGTGTCTCTGAAATTTCGGGCATAGGTTGAGGAGGTACTTATGCATTATCCTTATTACATAACTATTTTATGTACATAGATTTTATCATAGCTAATTAATATATTATTAATACATGCATAACTCTAATTAGCTATCAACAACGAGTCGACGACCCTTATTAAGTTTTATGTTGGGCAGGGGTCAGCAGTGTGGAAAAGTTTCTTCTTCAAAGGAGAGGAACAAGAGAAAGCTAAAGAGGAAGCTTATGAGATGTTGAAAATTCTTGATAATGAGTTCAAGGACAAGAAGTACTTTGTTGGTGACAAATTTGGATTTGCTGATATTGCTGCAAATGGTGCAGCACTTTATTTGGGAATTCTTGAAGAAGTATCTGGAATCGTTTTAGCAACAAGTGAAAAATTTCCAAATTTTTGTGCTTGGAGAAATGAATATTGCATCCAAAACAAGGAATATTTTCCTTCGAGAGATGAATTACTTATCCGTTATCGAGCTTACATTCAGCCTGTTGATGCTTCAAAATGAGTACACCCCAAGTGAATTTCAAGATTTTGTGTGGCAATAAAAATTGGATTTTTCTAAATTCAATTGAAATATATTAAAGTTGAATGTAATAAGATTTATCTTTAGTTCACTAGTTAATATAATTTTTGAATTCACAAATGAGTAAAAAAATATTGTTAAGAGACAGCGAGCTTAATACGCTATTTTATCTGATTTAAAATTTTAAACTATTTATCTTATTCTAATTTGATAATAAATTTAAAAAGATACAACTTAATTTTATAGTTAAAGCAGAAACAAAAAAGTTGATCAAATGAACCTATCTCTACCAACATCATTAATTGGGTAGAACTGGATCAAGATTTTAAACTAGTCTATCATTGGGACTTATAAGCCCGGCCTTAGTTAATTTGCCACCCTTGTGGCTTGAGTGAGGGTGGGTCGAGGCCGGTCATGAGTCAATAATTCTTGTGTGTTTTGTAGTTGTTTTTGTTGTGTTTGTTTGTATTTGTTTGTTTTGATGGTTTGTTGTTATGTTTTAGGTTTCTGGGATTATTGTTATATGGCCGGTTTGGTGTGGAATGATAGTTTCGTTCTTTGGATTTTTAGTTTTGGGGTATTTAGGGTAGTTTTTGGTGGGTGCTTTGTGTTAGTGATGTTGGGTGAGTAGGTTACCACGACCCCGCAAACCCATCCTGCACCCCCCCGCCCCCCCACTTGAATATGGGCGCCACCACCCCTAAAACCCGACCCCACCCCCGATACGGTGTTTTTTTAGGTTTGGTTGGTTTTTTTGTTGTTTTTTTGTAGTTATTCGCATTTTTTTTTTTGTTTTTGTTTCGTTTTTTGATGTTTTTTTTCTGTTCTTGTATGTTTTTATGTTAATTTTTTTGTTTTTTTCGTTTTGTCGTATTTTGTCTTTTTCCTTTATTGTTTTTCTTGTTTGCTTTGTTTACTAGTTTTTGCTTTTCTTTTCTCTCTTCTTTTTTTTCTCTGTTTTTTTTGTTTTTTTTCTTTCGTGTGGGGGTGGAGAACTTAAGCAAGTATTTTATAAATATATAATAATTATAAAATCTAATTTTTTTTTATATCTGTACCTTTATTAATAAATTTACACTATATACCTCAAGTAATTTTACTTATTGATACTAATCAGTATTAGTAACTGTTGGTATCATTAAAACTGATTCCTTCACTTAATTGAGACTTAATATATATATATATAATATATATATATATTATATATATTATATTATATCTAATCCGCTTGTTGATGAAAATGATAATATGCATTATATTATTGCTCCTTCCTCCTTCCTTGTTTGGTTCTTTTAAAATAGATGATCCTTTTTAAAATTTCATATAATTAATGCATAAATGATAATATTTTTTTTTTAATCTTGAAAGTTATTGTCTTAAAATTATATATTTGATCAACATATATAGAAAAATTAAATGATTAATCTATGTTCATTGACAATTAATTAAAATAAATTAATTTATATTTATTTATTAAAAAAATGAATATAAGAGAACACTAAGTTAAAAATACATAATAAACTTAATTAATATCTTTAGAGATGTAAAATCTAAAATGATGTGATATGAATAACACAGACGACGAATATAGTTAAAATGATGACTTATATATGTGCCATTTGTTAAACAAAATATATATGTAAGTGTCAAAATAAATTACTTTTGGAAACATCAATGCACCTTCTTTTTTTCATATATAAAAGAAGACCCTAGACCTCGAGGGAAGATCATAACCACATACAAATTCCCTCAATTAGTAAAGCAAAAACATAGCCAAAGTTGAGAGATGGCTGATGTTAAGTTGATTGGTTTATGGTATAGTCCTTTTAGTAGAAGAGTTGAATGGGCTCTAAAGATTAAGGGTGTGGAATATGAATATATAGAAGATGATCTACATAATAAGAGCCTTTTACTTCTTCAATCCAATCCAATTCACAAGGCAGTTCCTGTGCTCATTCACAATGGCAAGCCCCTTTGTGAATCAAGTGTCATTCTTGAATACATCGACGAGACATTTGAAGGCCCTTCCATCTTGCCTAAAGAACGTTATGATCGATCTTTAGCTCGTTTCTGGGCTAAATTCTTCGAAGATAAGGTATATTGCTTTCATAATATATTTAATCTATTAGGTCTTCTATATGATTTTTCATAAACTTATATATGTATAAATAAAATACACTAAGAATTTTACAATAATAACATAGTAGACTGCGACTTGTATTAACAGATCAAGCTTGAGTAATATACACTCTAGACATCTTATTCAACTTTGAGTCTATTAAATTGAACATTGGTCATTGAATTAGCTAAATATGCACTTTCCAAAGTTAAAATTTTACTTAACCGATTAGGTTCGAAGGTTTAATGTATGTTTTATGTATTGTATAGGGTCTAGGCAATAAGGAAAGTTATTTTTTTCAAAGGAGAGGAGCAGAGAAAAGCTAAAGAGGAAGTTTATGATATGTTGAAAGTTCTGATAATGAGCTAAAGGACCAAGAAGTTTTTGTTTGTTGAAAATTTTGGTATTTGTTTATATTGTTGCAAATGCTGCAGCCCTTTGGACTAGGAGTTCCTTAGAAACATCTGGAGTTGTTTTTGGTGACAAGAAAAATAATCCAAATTTTTGTTGATTGGATAACGATATTGCACTCAAAACAAGAAATATTTACCTCCTAGAGATGAATTGCTTGCCCATTATCAAGTTTACATTCAACGTGTTACTACTTCAAAATGAGTACATGACCTTTAAGCTAATTTCAAGATTTTGTGTGGCAATAAAATGGAGATATGGATTTAGGATGAGTTTTTATTGATTCATTTGAAATTAATTTTGGATTTAACTAGTGATAACAAAAAGAATATGCACGTTATATGATTTATCTTTGTTTTGATTAATATAAATAATTTTGATTAACGTATTTAATAAACACTTTTCATTCGTCTCTCTTCAAAAAATTTTGCTCATTATTTTTCTGATGTCGCTCGCTATTCTCTTTTGTCTATATATTTGAATTTATTATAATACGAGAGAAAACTAGATATATATCTATAACATATAGATACAATTTTTTCAACCTAATATTAAAACTTTTAATTCAATTTCGGTGGTTGGTACAGTAATTGTACAACAATTATTTAATTACTACTCTCCATTTAAAATTTGTCTCAGATTTGAAGAAAAAGAAACTGACTTTGTGACTACATACTACTAAATACTGTGAAAGCATTTTTATATTGGCCTTCTATATTTCTAGGGAGTTGAAATTTAATCATATATAACTTTGTCTTATTATCATTTGAATAGTACCTTTAATCATATAGACTTTTTTCACTATAATTTTTCACATTAATAAATATATTTAAATTACATAGCATAATATCAATTTCGAATAAATATATTATCTAAAATTAGAATTGAAAAGTTCCCACATGGGGCATCGAATAAAAAATAAGATTAATATATATATATATATCATTTTTTTCTTAGTAGAATATTATTAAAAAAACAAAAAGTTGAGAAGGAGCAAGACATTTTGAAGAAGTATTGGGTGCGTGAGTCACCTGGAGAAAAAGTAGGGTAAAATTTACTTGAATCTGCTATTTACATCAATTTAAAACATGCATGCTTAATGTTTTATATTTAAATTGTAATTTATTCTATTTAACTTTAATTTTAAGTTAATCTATATTTTTATATTATTAATCACTTACTAAGATATAATTATATTAAATTTAATATAAATATTTAGTTCGGAATAATTTTTTTTAAAAAAAAGATAAATATGATGTGCACGTGTAACAATAATCAAATTCAAAGATTTAAATTATATATAATCTTTAATATCTTAATTTTTAAAGTGAACACAATCTTACTTATTAAAAAAAAAAAAATCAAAACTCCTGTAAAAAAACCAAACTAAGCAAAAACTATACTTGGCTAAATGATGATCAAATCACCACCGGGTTTGATAAAGAACCATTGGTCACGGAAAAAGATATCCCCAAGGAAATCATAATTGAGCCCCCAAATTTTAATCTAAAGGTAATGTAATGGACAAGAACAATTTGGTCAGACAATTACAATATTTATAATAATTTTTTTATTTTACAATAAACTAATCTTTTTTCTATTTTTATTTAAAAGATATTAAAGTAAAAATAATAAAAATATTTAAAAAGATAAAATAATATAGGTAAAATATTATTCTAGCCGTATTTTCTGGCTAGAAGGATTTTTTCTAATCAAAATTACAACCTCATAGGGTATTTAATATTTCCTTACTTCAGTAAATATCACATATATATATTTTTATTTAAATAATTTTTGAAATTTGAACACTACTAATTATAATCTTTTATTTTTTAAAAAAGCACTACTAACAAAATGATTTGTTTATTTATTTTTTAGAAAAAGGAATTTTACTAACAAAATGAGTACTAAAAAAAATATAGTATCACTTTTATGTTTTGAATCTTAAGATAACATTTATTTTGAGATAATATTTTTTTTCCCAAAGATGTAACACTTATCTTTACATAGAGGAAATACCAATAATAATATTCAAAGTCTTTAGTCAACATTGATACATTACTAAATTACAAAACTAAGCTGTCAAAGAAAAATCAACATTATTGCATTTGGTGTATTACTAGAAACTTCCACTTATTAACGATAGCAGATTCAAAATTTTTATTAAGGGATATCAATAATCATAGTAAAAGATATAGTTACGAGGATAGTATGACTAGAATCCATGACTTAAAGATATTTTCACAACACTTTAATCATCAAATTAAATATTTAACTTGAATCAATAGGTGTCAATGCTTACATATGTATCTACTAAATCAAAATTTAATATGTAGATACAATATATTTTTCGACGAAGGGATGTCGCTTGACACCTCTTTTGGTAAAGATGGGTACGCCACTGACTTATCAACATGGTTGTGGTATAGTAGTGAGACTGTTTCACCCTTAATCAAAGGTCTCGAATTCTAGATCTAGATATAGGTATGAAAAAAATCCTATTGAAAGCATCACTCTTAAATGAGTTCTGCATAGCACAATCCAAATTTAATTAATGTTATAGATTCCGAACACGAGATAGAAAAAAAAAACCTCTATAAAACAAGACTAGACCTCAAGAGAGAAAGACCACATAACAATTCCCTCGAATATTATAGTAAAAATTAAAAAAAAAAATTGTTAACCAAAGTTGAGGGATGGGAGATGTTAAGTTGCTTGGTCTATGGTATAGCCCTTTTAGTCATAGAGTTGAGTGGGCTCTAAAGATCAAGGGTGTTGAATATGAATACATAGAAGATGATCTACATAATAAGAGTTCTCTACTTCTTGAATCCAATCCAATTCACAAAAAAGTTCCAGTACTAATTCACAATGGCAAACCACTTTGTGAGTCAATGGTAATTGTTGAATACATTGATGAGACATTTGAAGGCCCTTCCATCTTACCTAAAGACCCTTATGATCGTGCTATAGCTCGTTTCTGGGCTAAATTTCTTGATGATAAGGTATATTTTTTTATAGTTCTTCGTTTCAATTTATCAATGGCCGTTACTATTAAGACAATAAAAACTCTCTTATTTTTATGTAGTTTTTGAATATTTAACTTTTTTTTCTAGTCAAACAAAATGAAACAGATAAATATATGTTCTTTTAATTTTTGTCATGACATAGGTTTATATAAGATATTGAGAAACTTTTATAATAATATTGGACTAAGACAAGCTTAAATATAAGTATTACAATCACTCAATCAGCAAGAATTCATATATTTAATTACGACCTATTTAGGACTGACACATAGTTATTGTTATTATATTATACAACCTAATTTTCAATTTGTTGTCCAGATGCCACCAGTAGGGAAAAGTTTCTTTTTGAAAGGAGAGGAGCAAGAGAAAGCTAAAGAGGAAGCTTATGAGATATTGAAAATTCTTGATAATGAGTTAAAGGACAAGAAGTTATTTGTTGGTGACAAATTTGGATTTGCTGATATTGCTGCTAATTTCATGGGAATTTGGGTTGGAGTTTTTGAAGAAGCCTCTGGACTTGTTATGGTTACAAGTGAAAATTTTCCAAATTTATGTGCTTGGAGAAACGAATACATCAATTATAATGAAAACAAGAAATATTTACCTCCAAGAAATGAATTAATTGCCCATTTCCAAGCTCGCTTTCAAGCTGCTCCAAAATAAACACTTTTACGTAAAATAATTAATAAATAGAATAATAATTATACTGTAAGGAAGCAGAAAATATTATATTTTCTTATTTTGTCATATGATTGTACTAGATATATTATTATTATTATTATTATTATTGTTTTGTTGCTATCTCTTTTTTAATAGAAGTGTGGTGTTATTATTGCTGGATAGTCAAGTATTATACATTAATTATTCAGATAATTATTTTTTTCTATCGAATTGACTAAAGAAAAGAAGAACTGTTGGGTGGAGTATGAAAGCATTTTTATATAATTAGGAAAAAGAAAAAATTAATAGAAAAAGCAAACAACATTTGACAAAAATGTGGTGACATGAGCACATAAGTCATCTAATTAGGAGGCTTCACATGTTAAGAATGGCCCGAAGCATCATTACTGCTAATTATTCTAATTATTTCCTTACATAAGAATGTACATAAGAAATAAGTCAAAATATTTCGCTAACTCTTGTGTGATACTCCTAGTTCAGATAGAGAACTCATATTCTTAATATTCAAATTAGAATGAACATAGATAGCGAAAGATCAAAAACTTAACATGACTTTAAGTTTTTAAGTAGTTATGCTTTGATTTGGTTCATATTTTATTTTTTATTTGCATCAAAAAACGTTTTAAAAATATCAAATAAAATTGGATAAAAAAATTTTAATCAGACTAAATTAATTTGATTCGAAGTTCGATGCACATTTTTTCAAATCCAAACAACTATCCCTAATTCAAATATGAAACTCAATAAACTAGATCTCTAAATTTTATCTGATATTCTTTTAATAATTTTATACTCTCAAAAGTTTTGTGATAATGTCAACAACATAAAATACAAACAATGACAACATTATCGGATGCATTCAATAAAGTTTATTTTCAAGTATCTTGGTCGATGTTGGATCATTATTAAATTACAAAAATTAAATTGTCAAAGAAGAAACCTTATTGCATTTTCTTGATTGCTAAGGAACTTCCCTATTTTTTCCTCTATAAAAGAAGTCTAGACATCAAGGAAAAACAACACATAAAAATTAGTAAATTTAACAAATAGTCAACCAAAGTTGAGAGATGGGAGATGTTAAGTTACTTGGTCTATGGTATAGCCCCTTTAGTCATAGAGTTGAATGGGCTCTCAAGATTAAGGGTGTCCAATATGAATTTATAGAACAAGATTTACAAAATAAGAGCCCTTTGCTTCTTGAATCTAATCCAATTCACAAGAAAATCCCAGTGTTAATTCACAATGGAAAGTCCATTTGTGAGTCTATGGTAATTGTTGAATACATTGATGAGACATTTGAAGGCCCTTCCATCTTGCCTAAAGACCCTTATGATCGAGCTTTAGCTCGTTTTTGGGTTAAGTTCCTTGAAGATCAGGTAAATTTACTTTATTTACGTGTCATACTTTACAAGAATCCTTTTATCTTATCGTAAATGTACTATATGCCAATTATAAAAGATGTTGAGAATCCCTAGTATTTTCAAGCTTAAATATTTATATAAGATTTATATAGTCGATCCCACTTTGTTGAACAGATTGCGGCCGTGGGGAAAAGTATCTTTTTGAAAGGAGAGGAACAAGAGAGAGAAAAAAAGGCAGCTTGTGAGATGTTGAAAATTCTTGAAAATGAGCTCAAGGACAAGAAGTTTTTTGTTGGTGACAAATTTGGATTAGCTGATATTGCTGCAAATGTATTGGCAATTTGGCTTGGGGTTTTTGAAGAAGCCTCTGGAGTGGCTTTGGTTACAAGTGAAAATTTCCTAACTTTATATGCTTGGAGAAATGAATATTGCAATCAAAATAAGGAATATTTACCTTCAACAGATGAATTGCTTGTCCATTTCCAACCTCGTTTTCCAGCTAAAGCAAAATAAATGAATTTTTTAAAAATAAATAAATGAATTTCAAGAATTGGTGTGATAATAAAAAATTGAGATGGATTTAGGACATCTTTTTGTGAGTTCAATTGAAATTGATTTTGAATTGAACTAGGTATACGTAAGCAAAGAAATATTTAAAAGTATGGTTGTCACAAGATTTATATATCTTTATTTCATTAGTTAATAAAGATCTTGAATTCATGTAATGAATAAAAGTGAGGTCATTTGGTATGGTGTATATGAATAATGTAAAATATGATGTATTAGTAATGATAATATTAGTTATGTTTGT
Source organism: Solanum habrochaites (assembly GCA_027704765.1). NCBI lineage: Eukaryota > Viridiplantae > Streptophyta > Magnoliopsida > Solanales > Solanaceae > Solanum > Solanum habrochaites. The sequence goes on along the minus strand of JAKWJA010002497.1, from coordinate 4,442,713 downwards.
GTAATTATATTAAGATTATTTTTTATTTAGTATTTGATTTGATGTATTAAAAATAATGTACATCGTATGATTTCTAAAAACATTATTTGTTTATAAAGTACCCTCTACAATACAATGAAAAGAATGTGGAATACGTTTTGATGAACAATTTTGCCTTTAGTGTTAGGTTTGAAAGTGATTAGACGTCATGCGGAAGATTATAATTGCAAATAATGTAATTGATAAATTAGATGACAAAAATTATACTAAAAACTAATGTTATTATATGAAAACTGATATAAAGAAAAATATTAAAATAATTGAGAGATTAAATCTCCCAATAAACAAAACTACTAAACGACTACTTTGTGGATTCTATTGTGTTATGCTATGAGAATAAAGATTTTCAATTTATAGATCTCCAAATTTTTCCTCTAAGAAAATAATAAACCAAACATGAAAAAAAATTATATTTTCCTTTCCGCAAAAATTAAAACATTTATGATAATACTTTGACTTTTCTTTAAAAAAAAATTAAACTTCAAATAAAAAAAGAAAATCATACAAAATCCTAACAAGCATGCATTAAACACTTGTTAATACAAGTCTAATTTATATATAGAGAGAGAGTGAAAAAGTGTACCACATTGAATATTATTAATATATAAAGCTAATTCATCTATTATTTTTTCTAATATGCTCTATCAAACAAATTCAAGGTGTCTTTAATTAGGATAAACACCATAAGTTTCACTACTTTAGGAACTAATTACTTCCCTTCACGTTAGTTTTCAATACTATGTTTCTTACCATATTTTGTGGGTTGGATACATGTATCTGGCTCTTCGATATCTCAGATACATCTAATTATGTGTGTTTAAATACGAAATGTAGCTGAAACGCATCAATTAGAAAAATTCATCCATTTTTCCTTGATATATCTTTTCGAAAAAAATTCAAATATTACAAATTTCTCCTCCTCACCCCTTTGTCTCTCTCTTCTCTTCTTCAACTAGAGAGCGTCGTCTTCGATAAAAATTCCACCAAATCAGGGATGTATTTGAAACTTTCAGCCATGTATCTATTACTATTTGTAGTGCTGGCAATTTAAGCCCACTTTTCACTGATCCGCCCAAATAGTTTATCAAATATGTGTTGAAAGAGTGATTTTAAATATGTGTAATATTCAGGCTTATACTCATAACATTAAAATATAGGTATATTATGGGTAAACTACGGGTCATATATGAATATTGCAAGTTTTCTCCATATTTTCAAAAAACCTTCCGTTGCCAACTTATAAAACCCACTACCAACCCCCAACCAATCCATACCCTTCAAATATTAAGTTTGTTTATAAAAAATATTTTTAACTATAAATATTTATTTTTTCGCCCCTCCTCCCTCCGCTAGTCACCCCATAGAACCACTATCCCCCAACCCCAATTTTTTTTGTAATTTATAATACATAAAACAAATGAAACATTTTCAACAGATTTCATCTAAAAAAGACTAAAATATCTTCTCCATATTGAATTCTTAAGCTTAAAACTATTTCTTCATGAAATATGGGTAAATTAATATTTTACCCAATCAATTTATTATCCAACCTACATTTACCCATATCAAATATGAGCGGGTTGAATGATTACCCAATTTATATTTAATCATTTTCAAACCGCTCACATTTGACCCAAACCGCCAATTTTGCACCATAACTGTTTGTTGATGCGTTAGTGATAGGGTACTTATTAATATTTTCCATATAAGGAAAAAAGCAAGAAATGACTTGTGATTGTGACACCCAATTTCAACCCTCCTCGGGTTTAAATTAGTTCTCGAGCTCTTAAATTTTCCAAAACAATTTAAAATAATTAGTTTTATAAATTTTTGCGAAAAAATAATTAAGTAGAATTTTAGTTATTGGGGATACTTTACCATTTGTTCTTATAATTTTAGATAACATCTACCTTACATGATTATGGATATAATGGTATATCTTACGATTAATCTCTCAAAATGTTTTAATTTTTAGTAAGTATTCTATTAAACTAAGTTAGTTTAAATCATGATTATACTTTGAATCACTAATTTACAATTTAAATAATTATATTACTAAGATAAAAAAGTTCGTTGATTAATTAATACCAATTCTTTTATTTAAGGTTTGACCGAATTCATTATCTTAACTAAATTTAGCTATTTATCAAATTTAACCCATCTTAAATTCTCAATTTAATTCAATTTTGGGCCTTTCTTGCAACTCTCCATCCCAGGCCCATTACCCAGTTTCTTTAGATCAGCCCAATTCGTTTTTAATTCTTAGCCCATCTCAGTCGGCCCAATCCCCTTTTCCTTTTACCAATTATCTGCAGCCCAGCACATCTCAAAGCTTTCAGCAAGCTCAATGCTGGAGCGACCTATTCCCGTTTAAAATTCTACTCTTGTTTTTTAGTTTCCAGCCCAATTCGAATTCCCGCCAAACGCCGTAATGTTTCATCAACTTAAGTGATCTCAAACTAATTCTAAAGGAGCAAATAAAATTCGCAAACTATATTTTAACATTAGTTCATAATTCTAAATTGTAATTTACAAGTTTATCCAAATAGTTAGTTGTTGGATAATTGTATTAAGCGAAATATTTTAGGTGCCTAACACATTCCTTAAACATTAATTTGAATCCCCGAACCCTTTAGATTATTTTCAAACGATTTATCTTTGTTAAGTCTTTTGAAAACCTTAGTTTTTTCTTGATTTTATTAAAAATTAAGTGGCGACTCTCTAAAAAATCAAAAAAACTTTTCAAGACAAATATTTTTTCCGATTTCGGATAAAACAGAAATGGCGACTCTCCTAGGGATGTAGGTGAATTCTAACCTTAAAACTAAATTATCAGGCTATTGTGATTAATTATTTAGTGTTTAGTTTACCTTAGTTTTAAATTTGTTGCATTTTCCATGACATTCTGCCTAAACGGCAAATAGTATTGCATAAAGAAACGAAAGTTGCGTGGATTTCCATGGCTCTTTCAGAAAATACACAAGAATTCATTGGAAGTATCCAAAACAATAGCTGCAATGCGGTTTATCCGACGTTGTTTGGTAGCTTCACCCCGATGTTTTGTCCGACTCGGGTAACCGTTAATGAAAAACTATTCTAGTAAACCTAGCTAGAGCGGGGAACCAAAATAAAAATAAGCATTAGCGTAGATGGACTTAATGCCCAATGTGTATTAAGTTCAGTTTAGTAGTAGAAACCGTCAAAATCGTGTTCCAGGTTTTCGACCTCACGACAATATATTATTGAACAATTGGAATAAGTACGTGTGAAAACCAATTTGGGTAGGGAAACTAAACCAAGTTTCTATTTTGTAGATATGGATCGTTTCCTCAAGGTTATGGATGGTCATAGCGACGCCACCTAACTCTAATGTGGGTTATGACAATCTCGACCGGGATTACGAAGAACCTCAACAAATACGTGGGTGCAATTAACAGAATCGATAACAGAATGATAGAAAGAACTGATTGATGGTACTTACGGGATAGTGGGATAGCAAAAAATGGTGTTTCAATTGGAACCCCGATTTTGGAGGAAAGTAGAGGACTGTATAGGACACAGTAAGGCACCGGGATAGAAAGGAGAGCAAGAAACGGAAAACAAGAAGACATCTTAATCCCAAATAAGCCCTTCATAGATTAATCTTGCGACTAATTCATGTTTGGGAAAGGCTTGCCTAATGGTGCAAGAACTCACGTAGCATTCAGGGGACTTATATCGAGTTGGACATGCGAGCTTCTACACACTTACAACGAGAGTCAAGATCTCCTACAGGAATGAGAACGAGATTGTCATCTAGGCATTGCTGTGGTGTTATGGGAACAAATGGTCTTCCCTCATGAGTTACAAAGTTTGAGTATCAATACCGAGTTATAAACGTGTGCACACATTGTTCAAAGAGTATGAAAACCAAGGACAAGAAAATACTGACCTTATAGCTCCGTATCCTGTCCGACATGTATCGAGCCTTGGAAAAGTGTTTAAAGAGGGACATCGATACTTTCAAGGATGTAATATAGCCTTCAGTGGTGATCTTCAGCCCATTTAAAACAAAGGGTTGCTGGGACCGGAGCTGCTACCCTCGACAACAAAAAACCCTTATGGATTTATTTAAATGACCTGTTATACTTCGGCAAATATGAAGAATCGGAGAACAAGGGGGAGATGGGCTCAAATTTTCGCCGATTGAGGAAAAAAAGACTCCAAGGGATGGCTCGACCGGCTTTATCTCCAAAGAAGTTGTCGAGGAGAGCCGCAAACAGGTTGTGGTTGTGATTTCTTACCGGCATTCAGGGATTTGCCTTGATGCATCATTTGAGTATTGCGACAGTTAGGAAGGAGAAAAATATGTACACTATGGCGCTTATGTGTACGATATTGGAGATGATAGAGTGCACGGACACGTCGAAAGGTCAGAGAATAGAAAAGGCCAAGCGTTATGGAGAAAAGACGCATCGCCCCTGACCAATTTCATGTTGGGTATGACCAAGGGTTACAAAGAAATGGTTGAAGATACAAACAAACGTCTTCTTTCAACTCGCGTGTAGCTTTCGTAGTTTTACGGGACAGAGAACCAAAGCAGTGGCCGAGCTACAAGAGGTAAAGGAAGAGGCCAAAGAGGTGTACGCTAATGGTTTCAGAATCAAGATACTATGAGTGGATGACTCAAGAAGTTGAAAGGACTAAGCGTGGTTTGGGTTATGATGATTTTGAAATGGATCAAGGAGAGAATCGATGAGGATGCGATAAGAAATTTTGGAAGACAAAAGACGCTGGGTGAAGGCTTCTGCTGATGCATTGCGGATATATGTTTCAGCAACAAGGTCGAGGGACAGCGACGGAGAGGATCATGGGAGCGACATAGTGGAAAACTCACCCTGCGTGGGTTTTTATATGTATTTACATTGTTTTAACCCCTGGGGGCCTACCATTATTGCACTTTTGAATGACCCTGCGTGGGTTTTTGTCTTTAATATTTATTTCCCTTGTGAACATTAGTATTCATTAGTAAATTTTGTTTTGGGGGAATTGTTTATTGGTTAAAATTCACACCCACATCAAATGCGCTAGCTTACCCTTAGCCAAAAGGGTCCCCATGTATGTTTTAGGATGCGATATATGTGTGTTTAACTGCTTATGTGAATCGTAAACCCACTCTATCCAGAAAATTTCCAAAGAATATACAAAACCCACATTAAAAAATGTCCGACAAAAATTCTCAAGTCTTCTCAAATTTCTCACTCAAAAGGCTATCGCCTAAACCCACAAATCCTAAAATACTGTTGTCGTTACCGTATCAGGAAAGGCAAAAATTACCGCTATGGACAAGGGCAAAAACATCCAGATGGAACTCACTGAAGAGGAACTACAGTGAAAGATCTAACAAATTACTCGGGAAATTTAAAAAGCCAAGGAAGAAGGGCTCAGAGTCGACATGGCCACCGCAATTTACAAAGCTGCAGTTGCGACGTTGGATGAGTATCTAGCATCACAGATGAAAAGAAAGAAAGATGTTGACACGGAGACAGAAAGCTTGAGAGAGAAGTTGGATCTGCTTCGGTTGAAAGTGCAAGAAAGAAAGCGAGAGAGGCAAGGATAGACCTGGAGATCGCCGCTCAGTTAGCTAAAAGTGCGTTACTTGGCAAGGAATTGAAAGTCCATAGCAACCTGATGGGCGGAAAATATCCCGCCTGTGAACAAGGAGCAGCCAATAGTGGTTTCGACGACGCTAATCTCGAATCGACTGAGGAGGATGACGGTGAGGAAATCGTCTACACGCCTCCATTTCTAGGTCGTTTGAAAGAAAGAGAGTGATGCTGCAACAAGAACAGAAATGACTAATGTGTCATCGTCATGTTATCTTTTGAGAATTCTACTGTTGTCTTTCAATTTCCTTGTAATCATAATGAATGAATGAATGGAAATATTTTATCTTGAACACGAACTACGTTGGGCCTGAATTCTCCTTGTGAGATACGTAGGCAGCCTCTCTCAGCCCGGGCCCCATCTTTGAAAATTTTCATTCTGCCCTTCATGTTACGAAAGGATACGAAGATCAGGTCAAGACATCCAAAAGGCAGCTACAAGAAGACCGTAGCTCGACGTGATTTAGCCTTCCTGAAATAGCGTCAAAACTAAAACGAGCTAATTCCTGCTTGCTAAAAAAATATATTCCTGTCCTCACTCGTGGGTTAAAGATATCCTCAAAACAAAGCAGCAACTGTGTATTATCTGACTCTGTGCGGTGATTTATGCATTTTATACTCTGAATCTGCACTGACAAATCTGCGTTTGAGTTATTTCACTTCTCAGGTGCTTTAAAGCTGATCTGTGTCGATCAAAGCTGCCAGATCATCCTTACTTCACCAGATCAAAAGGTCCTACAGATTCCTTCCCTAGACAAAATTCAGACAAAGAAAAGATAGTTATGGGAGACAACAACGACGAAGTGAGTTTTACTGACGTTGTGGTGGCTCAACCCACCGTAGCGGAACAGAACAAACTGATTATGCAGCTAATGCAACAGGTCACTGAAATGAGAGTGGAAATGCAACGGAGACAAGATACGCCTCCACCTAGATTTGGCCTTAATATAGCTGATGGAAGACCTCCGATCTACTTCCCTTCATCAAACACGGATCCAACTCAGAATCAACCTTCTACACTTGTGCATAATCCGTCTGTGATAGATCTAACAAATCAAAACCCCCAATACGCTTATGTATCTTACCAAACTCCATCACCTCTTCCAAATAACCACCCTCAAATGCTACCCCATCCTCAAAATACTCAAACCGCCCCACCGCGACAGAATCAAAACCAAAATCACCTCATCACCATTTAAATCAGAACACCAATCCTCAGGCTTACCCACAGAACTACCAGACCGCCCAAAACGTTCCAAGTTCCTCTATAGCCACCCTGCCCAAAAGAGCCACCATCCAAGTTCCCGTTCTTGCCGAGCACGATGTGCACGATTCTGAGTTGGATCACTATGGAGAACAAGAAAGAGAATGGAAAGCGAAGGAGGATGCAAAGATCGATATAAAAGAGGAAATCAAAAGGGCTATGAAAGAGCTACAGTGTATCCTAGACGTCGTTGGACTCAGTTATGAAGAGTTATGCATCCACATGGTTCATCTGAGAGCATATTATGTCCAACTCATGGGAGTTGGCAGGGATGAGGCCTTGTTGATGCGGCTTTTCAGCCGAAGTCTATGTGGGGATGCCCTCGAGTGGTTTACTTTACACAAAACCAGGTAGTGGCCCAGTTGGAATGCGTTGGCCAAAGAGTTCATTGACCGATTTGCCTACAATGTCGAAATAGTTTCCGATCGGTATTCTCTAGAGAAGATGAAGCAGAAACCAACTGAAAGCTATAGGGAGTCTGCCTATAGATGGAGGAAGGAAGCAGCAAGGGTAAGGCGCCATCAGCCCGAGAAAGAGATGTTGAAGTGGTTTGGCGGGTGAAGGAGCCAGAACACCTAAACAGGATAATGCTTCTAGTTGAGCTAAAATTCGCGAGATAGTTAAAAAATTGGCGAGGACTATCGAAGACGGTCTGAAATGGGGAAAACTCGCCCGTGTTCCGCCATCACCTGGTATCTTCGGAGTGATGAGGAAGAAGAAAAGAGAGGAAGTGTTGTGGCTCGTATGGGGAAGAAAAAACACCCAAAAACTCGTCACATTCCCAAGATAGTGCCAGGATTCCCAAAGTCCACCAAGCTTTACCCGACCAATCAAATCATCCAACAACCATAATACTACCCCACCCAATCCAAAATGCTCAATTTCTCGTTACCATAGTCCACCCCAAATCTCTAAAAATTTCTACCATATACCCAGAGTATCCTCAACCTTACCAGATTCCATCTCCCTATCAGACATATGCCTTCTCAACTGGCCGCCGATGTACAGTCGAGCTACCGAGCACCTCGCCCATTATAAAGGTCCAAGCTCTAGAATATTGTAACCCTCTCCGAATTTACCAAGCTTATCGCCAAATTATCAAAACAAACTCATATCTAAAAGCCAAGTTCTCGTCCATACCCAAAATTATAAGCAGGTTGCCTCCCCTTCAACAAAGCGATACAACCCTTCCAGGACCAAGATTTGAAAAACGGGCCTTCAAGGGAATTTAACACTTTTGCTGAAAGCCGGACCAAACTATTTTTGAGAAGACTAGCCGCGGTGGATACATCAACCGTGAAGCCCCAGGCCGGGGATGTCATTTAAAAGTGCTAAAGCCAGATCAAAGACGTGCCTTATCCATTCCATGCGTTGGACATGACACAGAAGATTGTTATCAAACCTTAAGCACAATATCCAGGATCCTGACGATCAGGAGGTAGTTTCCCTCCCAACCGTCGGCGCCAAATGTAATTACAAAACTGTTGCCGTCATGGAGGTGTGTAAGGTTAATATGATTGAAACGGATGAAGACGGGTATGGACACAAAGATGATACTCCCATGTTATGCATGGGAATTGAAAAGTAACGCTATTTACGCGTCAAAGAAAGGAGAGGTTGTTATTCTAACACCTACAAATGAGGTTGCCTTGGTTGCCTTCAGAAACTCTCGTCAAGCCCCCAAAAATTTGTCATTGAAATGCTGTGGCCCAAGCCATGACCAGGTCCGGAGGTGCTACACTCCTGATGAAGTTGCTATAAGAGGACAAAGGACCATTGCTAAGAGGCGATAAGTGAAGGAGAAGCAAAGAGGTTATGGAGAGGGATGACAAACGAAGAACTATCCATTGTCAAACATTTAAAGAAGACTCCGGCTCAGATTCCGTGTGGGCCCTGCTGATGAGCTCTCAGTCCCACAGACAGGCCTTAATGAAAGCTCTCGATGATACATACGTACCCTCAAGTAAAGTAGTGATAACGTGGTTGTCATGATTCATCAAGTTATTCGGGGGCATCGGAACAACTTTTGTGACGATGAGTTGCCAGTCGAAGGAAGATCACACAATAAAGCGTTGCACATTACCGTGATATGCCGTGAAAAGGTTGTCAACTGAGTCTTAGTGGATAACAGATCCAGATTGAATATCTTCCCATTGTCGACGTTGAGGCAGCTAAGGTTTGATGTTGGGAAACAGGAGCAGAACCAGGTCAACGTGAGAGCTTTTGATGGGGTTCATTATCTTAACTAAATTTGGCTATTTATTAAATTTAACCATTCTTAAATTCCCAATTTAATTCAATTTTGGGCCATTCTTGCAACTCTCCATCCTAGGCCCATTACCCAGTTTCTTTAGATCAGCCCAATTCGTTTTTAATTCTTAACCCACCTCAGCCGGCCCAATCCCCTTTTCCTTTTACCAATTATCAGCAGCCCAACACCTCTTAAAGCTTTCAGCAAGCCCAATGCTGGAGCGACCCATTCCCGTTTAAAATTCCACTCTTGTATATTAGTTTCTAGCCCAATCCGAATCCCCGCCAAACACCGTAATGTTTCATCAACTTAAGTGATCTCAAACTAATTCTAAAGGAGCAAATAAAATTTGCAAACTAAATTTTAACATTAGTTCATAATTCTAAAGTGTATTTTACAAGTTTATCCAAATAGCTAGTTGTCGGATAATCGTATTAAGCGAAATGTTTTAGGTGCCTAACACCTTTCTTAAACATTAGTTTGAATCCCCGAACCCTTTAGCTTATCTTCAAACGATTTTTCTCTGTTAAGTCTTTTAAAAACCTTTGTTTTTCTTGATTTTCTTAAAAATTAAGTGGCGACTCTCTAAAAAATAAAAAACTTTTCAAGACAAATATTTTTTCCGATTTCGGATAAAACATGACTCACAGAGTGATTTTATATATTCTTAGCTAATTTCTTAAACATGGATGACTATCTAAAAAAATATTTTTTATCTTTTACATTGTGGGGACTAAGATAATATATGAGAGTATGACTAAAAGGTGGTTGACATAATCACATAGATCATATTTTTCTAATTTCTAGTTTAGATCGAAATGAAATCCCTCAATAGAATAATTTTTATTTTTATGACTAGTGCTTGATGACAAATGAAATTCCCCAAATTTCAAATTTACTATATTCGAGTTTTTGGCCAAAAATATTATTTAACTATACCCCAAATTTAAATTACATCCTTAAAATATTATTTTTTGTAGAAAACATCTTTTAACTATACTCCAAACTTAAACTAAATCCTTAAAGTATCATTGTTAATCGAAAACATCCTTTAAGTATTTGTAAGTGAACAACCTTCATCATTTTTAAGATATTGTCAAAAAACTAAGAGATCTTACGAAAACATGAGCACTTAATGTGACTATCAACAAAAGTTATTATGCATAATTTCAGTACTTTTTACAAGAAGTTCTTGAAAATATAAAAAAATCTTAGACACTGTTGCTTATGGAAAACTAAAAATGATTGGAAGGTAGTGAGAGTACATTTGATTTGCCTTTCCGGTGACGGAAAGAAGTTGAGACATTAATTATGTTATCTTTTCTTAAACCAAGTAATTCATAGATTTTTTAGGTGTCCAAATCTAATATATCGAAGTAACCAAAATATTGATTATGTCTCGTATTTTGAGTTTCATTCGACATTATTAGGAGGGGAAGTTCTTAACCAAGAAATTAATAGATTTTCGGTCAATCTAATAAATCGACATAGTAACCAAAATATTGAGTATGTATCGATTTGAGCTTTCTTGAATTTTAGGAGGGGAAGTCTCAGAAAATGTCGCTTCTAGATATTCAATTGAGAAGAAACATATTAATCTAAAATATTTATAATAAAAATTTATTAAAAATGAACGAAAAAAAACAGTCAAATTAAAAGATTTTACATAATTCTTACTCAATTTACGAAAAGGTTTGCGATAATATTCTTAGCATATCTAAGAAAAAACAATTAAGAAGGGACGACTATTTTTATGGGGATATAGCGATAAGTTTTCTGATAAATTCAAGTAGAAGAATGAAAAGTGGATTTACAATACTTGAAAGAGATTTTTTTTATAAGGATGTAGATGAGTTTGAGAGCTAGTTTAGGATGGAGTTTGGCCAAAAACTCAAAATAATTAATCTTCAAAACTCCTTCCGGTACGAAAAGCAAATCAGTGTACGCTACACCTTCCTATTCATTTTTAGTTTTCATAAGAAATAGTGTTAAGATTTTTTTATATGTTTCTAGAAACTGTAGAAAGTACTAAATTATAAATAATAACTTTTGTTGATAGTCACGTTAACTGCTCATATTTTCGTATTCGTAAGATCCCTTAGTCTTTTTACAATATCTACCAAAAGGTTGAAAGTTGTTCACTTACCAATACTTAAAGGATGTTTTCTATTAAAAATGATATTTTGACGATGTAGTTTAAGTTTGGGATATAGTTAAAGGATATTTTCAGCTAAAAATGATACTTTAAGGATGTAGTTTAAGTTTGAGGTATAATTGAAGGATGTTTTTGGCCAAAAACTCTACTATATTCATATAAATTATGTCTTATATATTTACAAATATGGGATAAAACTTATTTGTATCGGTGTTTATACCAATTCAATACGTGTATGTCATGTGTTTAATTTATAATTCATTTTATTTAACTTTGATTAATTAATATGTGTTTTACTTCATTAACTTACATAATAATGAAAATTAAATTGAATTAGTTTTGTATAAACATTCGGTGTAAATAAATAATTTCCACAAATATCACATTCGTAAAATTCACTAAAATAAATTAAATAATATAATTAATAAAATAACAAGTAATGAAATCACAATTTTTAGTCTAAATACCAATAAAATATATAGCTTCAAAGATAATTTTTTCACAAGAGACGAATTCGATCTCCCTCTTATATTATTCATGCTCAATAAAAAAAAAGCTAGTTTAACCTAACTTAATCTTGTATACTATTTATTTAATCTCTATTTAATATTCAATATTTATATTGAAATTGTAAAAATATTTTTATATTTTAGATAACAGAAACACTTTAATGAAAAAGTTGGTGACATAAGCACATATGTCATCTTATTGTCCTCACCACCAACTAATTAAGATATAGTCACACTATGGCTTTTTTGTGAAGCATAACATGATTGATACATTTTTCTAAGCATAGAAGTGATCCATAGATAGAGACGACTTCTTAATAAACGCATTCGAATCTGAAATTTCTAATTAAAATGTACATGTTATTCTACTACCATTTTCTATATTAAATAATGAACTTAAGTTGTAATGATCAACAACTCATATTTATTGAATTATATTTAATTTGAGACTAAGTCGTCGGTCAGTATGAAAACATAAACGTATTCGACAAATGAATTGTTGATCAAGAAACATTATACTACTTTTTTGTTGTATTTAATCATCAAATACACAAATATATTAGTATATATTTTAAACAATTTTCCCATCTATAAAAGAAGACCAAAAATTCAAACACATACATTAAAGCCAGAAGATAAAAATTAGTGTGAGATGGCCAGGAGTCTAAGTTGCGAGGTTATTTCATTGAGGCCCTAGTCGGTGAGAGTTGAGTGGGCTCTCAAGATTAAGGGTGTTGAATATGAATTGGTTGAAGAAGATTTACATAACAAAAGTCCTCTACTTCTTGAATTGAATCCAATTCACAAGAAAATTCCAGTGCTAATTCACAATGGCAAGCCAATTTGTGAGTCAATGGTGATTGTTGAATACATTGATGAGACATTTGAAGGTCCTTCCATCTTGCCTAAAGATCCTTATGATCGAGCTATAGCTCGTTTTTGGGCTAAGTTCTTTGATGACAAGGTAAATCCTTTTCGTTTTGAGTGTATATATACTCTAAAACCTAAATAGTACTCCATCTGTTTCAATTTATATGACAAAGATTTGATTTTATTTTTACCTCGATTATTCGTATACCTCTTTAATATTTTAAATTGCTAATTCTTGTGATTTACTAAATATGCAAGTTATTTTTCACAAACCTTACAAGATAACATTTCTTGAATGCAACTTTTGAAATTCAAATTATTTCATATAAATTGAGATATTGGGAGTACATTTCAAATAGTGATCCCTTCATCCCCAATTGGCTGCCCGATTTATTTATATCTTTTAAATATTTTAAATTATAAATTATTGTGACTTTAGTAATTTTTACGTAATTTTGCAGTGCATGCCAGTAATGGGGAAAGCTATATTTGGTAGTGGAGAGGAGTCAAACAAAGCTAAAGAGGAATTGGGTGATTTAATAAAGATTCTTGAAAATGAGCTAAAAGACAAGAACTTTTTTGTTGGTGACAAATTTGGATTTGCTGATATGGCTGGAAATTTGATGGCATATTGGATGGGAATTGTTGAAGAAGCATCTGGAAATATTTTTGTGACAAGTGAAAAATTTCCAATTTTTTGTAATTGGAGAAATGAGTACGTTAATTGTAGTACAATTAAGGAATATTTACCGCCAAGAGACGAAATACTTGCACATTTCAGAGCTCGTTTTGCAGCTGCCCAAAAATAAAAACTTTCTACTAAGTGATTTTTTTGAGTTTTTATTTTGTGTGGCCATTAAAACTACCTTATGTTAGTAGGTAGTATGTTGTTTTTTTGTAAGTTTGTTTATGAGTGCATGTGGGTTGTAATATCTTTCGAGCTAATAAATGATAGTGTCATCTTATTGTATTTACCTTTCCCAATAGTAGTTGAGTTTGGAAACAAAAGATGGTTGAGTGGACTCCTAATTAATAAAAATTATTTTTTTGCGCAATAAATATTTGATTTGAAATATAAAAAGCAATATTATTGGGACAACTATGTCTTTGATTATGCTATGAGTTATATATACCTTAATATCAAGAGAGATATTTTTAAAAAATATTTTTAAATTTAATCGCTAATTATTAGTTTTATTTCTAAACTATTAAAACCTTAAAAATATCTCTCTACTTGACAAATAAAAATTAAATTACGTTCTCGATTTGCCTCATAACATAGTAAGTGGTCTCAAACCCTTATAGGAATATGTAGCTCTTAATAAAAAGTCGGGAGGAGTGTTGAAAAAACTCCTAAATTTAGAGAGAATTTAGAGACATATTTCACTTATATTGAAAGATCGATAGTGTATTTAAGTTCAGTTAATTTATTACATGAATATTATTAATAGTCCATAAACGAAAGTAATAATATGTGCTTAGTTAAGGAGCATACTGTAACGACCTGTTTAGTCGTTTTGAGAAGCAGATTTATTAGTTCTGCGAAAACTGGTGAGGCGACGGACCCCAACGACGGGGACTCCTGGTCACAACGGCACGTCGCAGGGTCTCGTTCAAAAACACTAGAAATTTGAAATTGGGTACTGAAAATCGACTCTCTGGAACTCGTGACGGAATGGCAGACGGACCGTCCACAGGAGTGACGGACCGTCACAGATATTTGGTGGAAATTGAGTCTCTGAACCTTGCGACGACATGCAGGAACGATCGTAGCAGGCACGACGGACCGTCACGGTTGCGTAATCCAGTCGGGTCGGATTTCTTACACGTTTTAAGGACATTTTGGACTATTCCTCTTTAATTATAAAGTAGAGGGTTAAGGTTAAAAGTCTAATTACTTGGGGGTTAAAGAGGTAACTAAGTTAATTAGGGGTTAGTATTGCCCATCTTTCATCTTAATTATATACTAATTAGGGTAAAACGAAAAGAGGGTTTGAATAGAAAAAGAAAAAGAAAAGAAATAGAAGAAAGAGAGGGGAAATCAAGCAAGAGAAAGAGAAAACGAAGATGACAAACAAGGATTTGAGGAATTTGCTTGCTTGATCACGAAATTTCGGTGGAGGTAGGTTTATGGTTTTTTTATGCTATTCGTAGTAGTTGTTAAAAGAAAACTCTTAATAGCGAATGGATATTGTTGGGTGTATTATAGAGTCTTCTTTATGCTTAATTGTGTGTATGCATGATGTGATTTTATATATATATGATTGTGATGAAAACAAGCATGATGAAAGCTTTTGAATCCCAAATCTTGATAAACACCAATCTCTTGATTAATGATTATGCCTTGGTATGAAAGAAGCTGATGAACAAAGTAATGAGATGATGATGCCTTGGTGTAAAAGAAGGTTGATTACTAATAGATTGAGATTAGTGGGGCGGGTGTCACGAACCGACACTTAGAATTAGTGGGAGGGGTCACGAACCGACACGTAGATTTAGGGGACGGGTTGTCACGAAACCGACACGTAGATTTACGGGATCGGGTGTCACGAACCGACACGTAGATTTAGGGGATCGGAGATTCGAGTGTCACGTTCCGACACCTAGTAGTAGGGTGATCGGAGTGTCACGTTCAGATACATAGTTAGTAGGGGATCGGAGTGTCACGTCCGACAATAGTAGTAGGGATCGGAGGTGTCACGTACCGACACAAGAGAAATATAGATAATGAATCTTGAAAGATTGCTAAATACTCAAGCTAAAGAACATGTTCCCAAAAGAGTATGGTGTGGAGGCTTGAGTCCTCCTACGATATGATCGTGATATTTAGAAATGATTTTTTTGGTGTAGATTGTTGCTATCACCTGTTAAGAATATTAGTTGATTTTATGATGTTATCTGAGATAGATTGCTTCTATTTGAGTTGGCCGATGATACCTACTCAGTACTTTGGTTTGTACTGGACCCCCCTACTTTTATGTTTCTTCTGTTTATGTGTGGAGTGACAGCAAAACGTTGCCGTCATCTTGACTACAGTAACTCTAGCCAGTCTTCCATTACTCCGGGATTTTCCCCGGCTATCAGGGTGAGCTAAGCTTCTAGCTTGGACTGGAATCCTATTCCTCCACCCTTATCTCCTTCTTGTCTGATGCATTGAAGTTCCGGCATGAGCATGGACTTTTTAGCTTTGTTATTTTAGATTGTTAGAATAATCTAGTTTAGTAATTTGATCATAGATGTTCTTGTGTGGTTGAGTGACTTCCAGATTTTGGGATATAATAGATGTTGAATTTTAGAAGTTATTGAATGTCTTTTATTATGAGTTTAAGTCTTCCGCATTGCTTTATGTTGATATTACATTGAAATGTTAAGGTTTAGAGTGGTTTTGGGTTCGCTCACATAGAAGGATAAGTGGGGGTGCCAGTAGCGACCCGATTTGGGGTCGTGACAAACTTGTTTATCAGAGCATTAGGTTCGTGCGTCTCATCACAAAGAAAAGGTCTAGTAGAGTCTTAAGGAACGGTTTTCGGGGAGACGCCTTTACTGTTTCTTTGAGAGGCTATAGGACTTTTAGGAAAATTCCATTTTCTTTCTCTTTGTGCATATTAGATCCAATTGGTATCTAGGTGATCAATATTGGTATCTGACATCTTCATTTCTATTTCGCAGATGGTTAGGACTAGAGCAACGGACTAAGCAAACACCAACACCAGCAGGCAGGATATAACTGAGCCAGCACTGGGGTGTGGCTCGAGGAAGAGACAACGGCAAGAGGCCATGGTAGAGGTAGTGGGAGGACTTACCTCTAGAGAAGAGGACAAGCACCTAAAGCCCACTGGTACTAGGGCGGTGGCTCCTCCACCGACTGAGGAAGTAGTAAAATCCGGAAAGTAGGAAAAAAGTAGAGTTAGTAAGAGAAGGGGAGGAGAGGAGAATGAACAGTGCAGAATGAGAATTTTCACCCCAACCTACCCCAGAAATGATCAATCAGGTTCTCGCTTAATCTTAGTGGGTGCTGATCAGGGTCAAGGCACTCTAGTGGTTTTCTGCCACAAACACCTCCGTTTCAGAGGGTTTGTACAAATGCAGCCAATATGGCTCATCGTATGGATGCCTCATTGGACATAGGAACGTTCACGCCTGACTACTGGGGCCTATAACAAAAATGACAAATGATCAGCATGAATTTTCGTTTAATTCTTGCAATTGAAACCTCAGTCTTCAAGGGTGCAGAATCTGGGGGATGCTTACGATTTCGGGACTGTCATGAGCTAATACATAAGATGGGTATAGTAGAACGGTTTTGGTTGAGTTCGTGTGAGGGTACCAGTTTCAAGGGAACGCCAAATGTGGGTGGCGGTCACATGTTGAGTGTCAACCACGAGGCACCACCTATGACTTGGGCCTCATTCTCTAGCTTTTTATGGAGAGTATATTCCCCCGGGACTTGAGGGATAGGACAAAGGGGACGAGTTCTTAAGCCTCAGAGCAAGGGAGGATGCGGTCAATGCATATGAGGCTAAGTTTCGTGCCACTATCCAGGATAGGCCACCAAACTTTGTTGCCGCAAGAGCGGATTCGCCGTTCGTTTTGTGAAGGGGTTGAGATCAGAGTTGCGAATTTCAGCTTACAGGTAGCGGCCACCGCGAAATCTTTTCAAGAAGAAGTAGTAGAATTGTAGTAGAGGTTGGAAGGAAGTGAAGCAGATGAAATTCGCCATGATCGACATCAAAGAGGTTTCGAAACGGGCGGGGAGTTAATGGTTCTTTACTCTAGAGGCAGGGTTACGAAGGTTACTCAGTTCGACCCATTCAGTTCTTCACTACAGACGGTCGTGGGGGGGTACACCTCCAGACCGGTCAACATTTCTCTGAGAGGACCCATGCTTGGGAATCTAGAGAGTGTTATGTATGTGGGGAGGAGAGACTGGAAATATTATAAGATTGTCAACACAGAGTTATAACCCCCAATAGCTAGAGGCAGAGGTGTCATGGTAGAGGCCGTTATTTGGAGGCAGTGGTGGTCGAGGTAATGGTGGTCACAAAACTGCCGGGGGTGGCAAACTGGAGACACTACATCACAAGGTAGGGGCAACGACAAACAAACGAAAGGGCCCTGGTTATGCTTTCCCTGGGAGTAGGAGGCGGAGACATCGATGCTGTCATCACATGTAATCTTCTGGTTTGTGATTGAATGGCTTCCGTATTGTGATCCTGGATCCAAATTTTCTTATGTATCTTCCTCATTTGCATAATGGTCTAAATATTACAGTGGGGAATTACTGATATGCCTATTCGTGTTTCTACTCCGGGGGTGAGTCTGTTGGTCGTGAAAAAGTATATTTATATTGTTTGGTGAACTTTGTGGGAGCAAACACTTATGGTAGATTGGTTATCTTAGAAATGGTTGATTTTGATGAATTGTGGGTATGACGTGGGACTGTCTCAGCAATTTGCAATCTTGGGGATTGTAATGCTAAAACTGTGTGACGGTACGCCAAGCCTGGAAGATCGTGTGTGGGAGGGTGGATACACTTCCATTTTTTCCCCTGGTTCGTTATCGTCCCTTTCTTCGTGCTAGAGAATGGTAGTAAGGGTGCGTTTAGCTTGTGGCACATCTCAGGGATGACAATACCCAAGTACCTTCGATTGAGTCGGTTTTGGTGGTCCGTGAGTTTCTATGATGTGTTCCCTACAGATCTTCGTGGTATGCACCAGATAGGATCATTGACTTCTGTTATTGATCTTGACCGGCGGTACTCTCCATTCTTATACCCCTTATAGAATGGCTCCCGCGGAGTTAAGGAGAGGTTAACAGCCCAACTCAAGAGTGTTGAGCAAAGGCTCATTAGACCAAGTGCATCATCCTGGGGGTGCTCCGGGTTTTGTTTGTGAAGAGAAGCGATGGAGTCTCGGATGTGCATGACTACCGGCAGTTGAACAAGGTAACCATAAAGAACAAGTATACTCTTACTCGAATGATGATTGTTCGATCGTTACAAGGTGCTTGTCGTCTTCTCTAAGATTGACTTGAGATACGGTAATCATCATTGAAAATACGGGCAACGGATGTGCAAAGACTGCTTTTAGAACCAGGTATGGGCATACGAATATGTGACAGTGTGTCTTTTGGTCTTATGAATGCCCTGTTGCGTTCATTGAGTTTGATGAACGGGATTTTTAAGCCATATTTGGAATCTCTTGTGATCGTATTATTGAGTATACTTATATTACTCTAAAAAGTAAGGAGGAACATGAGGAGCATTGAGAATGGTTATGGAAATGTTGACTGGGAGAAAAAACGCTTATGCCCACGTTCCTAAGTGTGAGTTGGCTAGATGCCAGTGTCATTCGTGGGGCACGTGGTTTTCTAAGGATGGAGTGATGGTGGATCCTTCTAAGATTGAGACCGTGAACAGAATGGGGTAGACCTACTAATGTGTCAAGAAATAAGCGAGTGCGTTGGGTTAGCTAGCTAATACGCGAGTTGTCAAGGGATTCTCTTCTATTGCTTCCCAAACTGACGAACTTGACTAAGAAAATGTCAATTGTATGGTGAGAATGTGAGGAAAGATTTCAGGAAACTCAAGACCTTGCTGCTACCGACCTATCCTTACATTGCTAGGAGAGCGGTGAAGAACTTATTGTTATTGTGATGCATCCTATATGGTTTGGGTGTCCGTGCTGCTTGTGATAATGCAAAAGAGAAAGAATGTGATTGGCTTTATGCTTCGCATGGCAATTAAAGGTGCATGAACGTAATTATCGACCACGATTTAGAGTTGGCTGCGGTGGTGGTTTGCACCTAAAGCAATGGAGACACTATCTATATGGGGTCAAGTATGAAGTCATAAGGACATCGAGTCTACAGTAGTCTTTACTCAGAGAGATTTGAATTTGAGACAGAGGGAGGTGGATCGGAACTACTGAAGGATAGGATACAAGATCTTGATCATCCGGGAAAGGAGCGAAAGTGTGTAGCAGATGCTTAGTAAGAAAATCAGGGAGCATGGGTAGTTTAGCCAACTTACAAGTTTTATAGACGCCCATGGCTAGAGAGGTTCCAGACTCTGGCTGAACGACCTGATGAGATGAGAAGAAATGAGAAGTGAGGATTTTTAGCTTGTGTGGAGGCAAGATCTACTTCCTTGACAGATTAAGGGGAAGCAGTTTAATGATGAAAAATGTCCGGATCAGAGATAAAGTGTTGCAGGAGAGGCCCTCAAGCGCGACAATCGATGAGGAAGGGGTGTGAGGATTAAGGGAAGGCGTAACTATGTGTACCCCGCGTCGATGCTTTGATCAAACAATATTATGAAGAGGCTCATAGTTAAGGTATTGATTACATCCGGGTGCACCAAGATGTACCGTGACCTAAAAGCAACAACTTTTGGTGGAGTAGAATTGAAGGTGAATTGGGATTTTATTTTGCCAAATGTCCCAAAAACTGTCAACAAGTGTAAAAGTATGAACACCAAAGGCCCGGAGAGAGAACACTTCAGAGGAATGCCCATTCCTGAATGGAGTGGGAGAGAATTGCAATGGACTTCGTGGTTGGTCTTCCGAAGACATTGGGGAAGTTGACTCTATTTGGTAATTGTGGACAGAATGACTCAGTCGGATTATTTCATCCGGTCAAGGTGATTATCATGACAGAGAAGTAGCCAAATTTAATCTCAGAAGTGTTCGAGTTTGAAGGAGTTCCACTGTCCATCATATTCAGATAGAGGACGCAGGTGTACTTATAAGTTTTGGAGAACATTGCATGCGGAATTAGGTACTAAGGTTGGACCTTAGTACCTGCCATTTCACCCTCAGACCGGGGTAAGTCTGATCGCGAACAATTCAAAGATGTGGAAGGGACATTGCTTGGCGTGTGTTGATAGAATTTGGTGGGTAAGTGTGATAACTTCTTTCCCTTAGGGAGTTTTCATACAATAATAGATATCACTAAGTATTTGATATGGTCCTTTCGAAGCATTTATGGGAGGAAGGAGATGTTAGGTCTACCATTGGTTGGTTTGATGCATTTGAGGTTAGACCTTGGGGTACTGAACTTTTGAGTGGGTTCGTTAGAGAAGTGAAATCCATTCAAGAAATTTTTACGGTCAAAGTAGGCAAAAGAATATGCAGATACGAAAAGGTGAGCGATTTGGAGTTCATGAAGGAAGAGCAAGGTATTGCCTGAAGGAAAGTTATACGCCATGAAAGTGGGTGGTGATGCGGTTTGGTAAAACAGGAAAGCTTAGACAAGGGTCCTTAGATTCGGGTAAAGTTGGAACGTGGAGGAAGAGAGTTCTAGCGGGATTTTCCGGGTGGGCTTTGAATAGCTTTGCCTCCAGCACTCTCCGAGAGTACATCACGGCCGTTATTTGGTTGGTATTCCATGGTGTCTATGTTGAAAAGATAACATGGGATGGAAACTAACATTATCCGTTGGGATTAAGTTTGCTTGATGGAATTGTCTTATGAGGGGAAGGCCGTGTGCTAGGCGAAGAACGAGAGAATGTGACGAGAAACCTCCCGGCACTTTCCGATTTGGGATAAAGCGTTCCGAGAGGGCAATAAATGAAAGGGGAAGGGTAAGGAAGACCAGAGACCACAAGTGTCCGGTTGAAGAAGCCACTTGGGAGAAGCAGGCAGATATGCAAGAAAGATCCCCCACACCTGTTTAAAGAATGCGGTACTTCTTTGCACTCTTGTTTTACTTCTCATGATCGTTCTGAGGACGACACGATGGGTAATTGGTATCTATCTGTAACGACCTGTTTAGTCATTTTGAGACAGCAGATTTTTAGTTCTGGAACAACTGGCTTGAGGCACGGACCCCACGACGGACCGTCATGTCACAACGGACCGTCGCAGGGGTCCTCATTCAAAACACTTAGAAATTCTTGAAATGGGTTACTGGGTACTGAAAATCGACTCTCTTGAATTTCGTGACGGAAATGGCAGGACGGGACGTCACAGGCGGAAGGACGTCACAAGACTCTTTGTAGAGGAAATGAGTCTCTGAAAATCTGAGATCACGGACCCTGCCAGGACGGACCGTCGAGCACACGAGGGCCCCCCCGTCCCAAGGTTGCGTCCATCCCAGTCTGGGTCGGATTATTTCTTTAAATTTTTGTAAGGGACATTTGGGACTATTCCACTTTAATTATACACACAGGTACCCGAGCAGCCGGGGAAGGGGCTGAATAGCACAAGTGGTTTTCGAGCAAAAGGAAAAGTGGGGCACAGGGGAACTCTAAACTAAGCCACCGCCAGGGAAAATATCGCGAAGGCGGAACGAAGGGCGGGAGGAGCGGGGGCCAACCAGGGGCATGGGAAGGCAGGAAGCGACAGAGGAAAGAGGAGCCGACACTCCCCAGACTGCGGAAAAAAGACCATTCCTCAAACAGAGGAGGCTGGGACAAAGGAGGGGGGACCCTAATATGTAAGCAACAAACGAAATAAAGAAAAGAACAAAAGAGAGCTGACTGCTTGACGAAAAAGAGAGGAAAAGATCTGAGATGAGAAGGAGAGAGAAAAGAAGAGAGAACGAGAAGAGAGAGAGACAACAAGGATTTGGGAATGGCTTGACCTTTGATAAAGAATTTGGACGGGGCGACGAGGTAGATTATGTGGGTTTTGGATTGCTATTCGGTAAGTAACACTCTTAAGAGAGAATGATAGGGTTGGGTAGTATTATAGAAAAGTCTTCGTTATGGCTTAATGTGTGTATGCATGATGTGAGTTTATATATATATTGATTGTGATGAAACAAGCATGATGAAGCTTGTGAATCCCAATCTTCAGATGAACACTAATCTCTTGATTAATGCTGATGATTGGTATGAACGAAGGCTTGATGAATAAAGTAATGAGATGATGATGCCTTGGTTTGTAACCCCACTAGCGAATATACTATGGAACCGCACCGAGACCCGGGAAACAAGAACTCGAACGAGGATTTGGACTCCCGAGGAGGCAGGACTTCCTTTTTGACGCCCACCCCCCAACCTCCACCACCCAGCGAACTTTCATCACCACTTCAACCAACCCCCCACCCCACCACCTGATACTCCAGGGGGAAAGACAAGATATACAGAGCCCCAGAAGAGAAAAGATTGAACCCGAGGAGATGACACGCGCGATCTTCCAACGTCCCCCATCAACACATATCTAGTGGAAAGCAACAACGGCAAAAGCTGAGAGCACGGCGACAAGGGCCTGCTACAACGAAGATGACCTCCGTCCACTAAACAACCCACTCACCCCCCCTAAACCCTTGACCCACCCCCCACCGACCCTGTACACCCAACGTTTAAAATAACCCAACCCACTCCTCCAGCAACACCCACTTCCACGCACACCCGTCGAATCTCTTACCCTTTCATACGCGCTTATTTTCACCTACCCCCACTCCCCCCCACCCAACCCACAGCAACATCCCTTCCTCATTACTCCAAGTCCCCATACACCACCATACAACACGGCAGCCCCGAACCCTCTCCCTCATCCCCCCGAAATCCCACCTAAAACAAGAACAACAAGTTCCCCTTTCACTCGACCCCAGCCACCTCTCACCCCTAATCCAAACCCCCCACGACCATCCACCCCACTTACCCGCTACTCCTACTCATCTCCAAAAACAAACTCCTCCTCATCTACCTAGGCCAATATTGGACGTCCCCCCCCACCCACTACGAACCAGACATCTACCGCTACCTGCCCTTCTATCATCTTTCCAAATCCCCCCACAACCACCTCCTTCAACTCCCCTCCAACCTGTCCCTACCACTCCACCCACCCGCCCCTCCCTCCGCCTCCAGTCCCTGCCCAACTTCAGCCCACCACCCTCCCTCTTCACGACCAATCCTACCATGCCCACCATCCTGCTAATTTTAGTATACTCCGGAACTCCCCACCCCCTCCCAACCCCCCAGATCCTTTCGCTCTGCACCAAACATTAACAACCTTGCAATTTCACACCCCCTCTAGTCTTTGTCACGAAACCGAAACGTAGATTTAAGTGGATCGGGGGGTGTCACGAACCGAAACGTTAGAGTTAGGCGGATCGTGCCACCCTCTCCACCTCTCAACCTGCTACCCAAATCTGCCTTACTTCCACCCCCTCATCCGACCCTTAACCCCCCCCCAACTTTTCATCTACACCCCCGTCTTTTTCCCCTCCCATCCCCACCTACTTCTGACCTCCCCAGTTCCACGTCTCCTACATTAGTGCTGGCTAGCGATTCTATGCAGCAATTTATTTCTGTCTCTCACGTTCCGACACATAGTAGTAGGGATCGGAGTGGTCAAGGAAACGAAAAGTAGAATGAGGGCGGGAGCACGGTTCCCTACCCCAATCCAACCTCTTCTCCCCGCCCTTATTTTTTCTCTTAAGTGGAAACGTTGCCGACACATAGTAGTAGGGGATCTTTGGTATGTCAAGTACCGACACAGAGAAATATTAGATAATGATCTAAAGATGCTAAATCTCTACTCAAGTAAAGAAAAGCTTTCCCAAAAAGAGTATGGGGTGAGGCTCTGAGTGTGAGTCCTCATAGATATGATCGGTGAATTAGAACATAGTTTAACTTGTTGCTATCACCTGTTAAGAATATAGTTGATTTTATGATGTTATCTGGATATATGCGTTTCTATTTGAGTTGGCCGATGAGACCTGACGCAGTACTGGTGTTGTACGACCCCCCTACTTTTATGTTTTCTTCTTGTTTATTTGTGGAGCTGCAGCAAACGTGGTCATCTTCGACTCAACAGTAACTCTAGACAGTCTTCATACTCAGGATATCAGGGTGACTAATGAGTCTAGCTTGGACTGGATCCTCTTCCTCCATGTATGATGCCTTGAAGTTCGGCATGACTAGCTTTTGTATTTTAGCTTTTAGAATACTCTTAGTTAGTATTTTGATCATAGATGCTTGTGGGATGAACTTCCAATTTGGGGATAATATAGATGTTGAATTGTAGAAGTTATTGAATGGTTTGATTAATGAGTTTAAGTCTTCCGCATTACTTCTGTGATATACATTGAAAGTTAAGGGTTTTTTTTTTTTTTAGATTGGTGTTCGCTCACATAGAAGGGATGCAACGTGTGGGGTATGCCCTAGTCGCGGACCCGATTTGGGTCGTTGACACAACTCAATACATCGTCATATTAAATAACAGTATATACTAACCAAAGCAATAATTATTACATAAATTAAAAAACAATACAAATAACATATTAGGAATGACATAAAAAACATACATACAGTATACAGTAAGTTCTAATGCATCATATCGAACACCACAAAATTAAATAAAAAATTAAAGACCAATTTGTTTTCTATCCCAGTATGAGAAGACAATGAAATCTCAACATTACTACATAAATTTCATCAACATGGATAAGTAGTAAAAAAAAAATGGTTTCCATCTATAAAAGATGACAATGAATTCAAGAATGGAAACTTAGCTCACATACATAAATATAATCGAGTATGGGCGGCTCTATGCATAAAAAAAATTAAAAAAAATAAGGCATTTGCCTTAGGCCTTTAAATTTTGGGGATCTCAAATTTTTGTCAAGAATAAATTATGTGTTAAATTTTTTATAAAAATATTTAATTATTTATGATAAAAAGAATTATTTTTTAAAAAAAATAAATATTTTATTTCCACGTTAATATCTTGTGGAGTACTTGTTAAAAAATGAGAATTACAGGGAAAAATGGTAGTACTACAAGTATATATAAATTCTTTTTTATTTTTTATTAAATTTTAGTTCAAGCATACTCTAAGCCATATTGATTAAAATGAGGTTACCAAGTCCCAACAACTTTTTGAGTCAAATTCTATGATTCTAACTGCTTATCTTTATTGAATTTATAAACTTATTACTTGTATACATTATGTTAAAAATACATATAATAATTGGTCCACTAAGATTGTTTTCAAATGTGAGTTGATAAAATCTTACCTAAATAGTAACTGAAAAATAATATTAGAGTACTAATAATTTTCATCTTAATAGTGTAATCTTTTTAAAATAACTACATATAGAAATTATTTTTATAGTTTAAGCCGTAATTGAAATTTCGCTTTAGGCCCTTAATCACATTGAGTCGCCCTGTGTGATCGAGCTTTTAACTCGTTTGAGGCTAAGTCTTGTGATGTTCTTTGGTTAGGGGTGTTTTTTCCCTTCCTATGTGGAAAATAAAAGCCAAGTTGGACCAACTCATTTTGCCCATAAGCCCATCTTATGAGGCAAATAAAGCCTATTGAGGTCTTATTTTCATATAAACAGACGAGTTTTTTTCACAGCAGCAAAAAGAGAGAAAGAGGCAGCAGTTTTCGCAGTTCAAAATTCAGCCTAACAGCCAACTTCAAAATGCGATTCCCGCTCGTTTCTTGTTCGCTGAGCTGATTTTTGGACAGCATATATCTCATCTCAATATTTGATAGGGAGACTGACAGAGTTGGAATTGATTGGTGGCCTGCAGCTT
The DNA here is from genome assembly GCA_027704765.1 of Solanum habrochaites. Classification (NCBI taxonomy): domain Eukaryota; kingdom Viridiplantae; phylum Streptophyta; class Magnoliopsida; order Solanales; family Solanaceae; genus Solanum; species Solanum habrochaites. The sequence continues at coordinate 4,416,488 of JAKWJA010002497.1, read as the reverse complement.
CAGTTTGATGTCGTGAACAGTAGCTGCGAATTGGTGATTTGCTCCTTTAGTTCTCTAGATTGGTGTTTGCAATATATTGTTGTGCTCGTGGTTTGGGACTTGTTTTTTGGTCAATTTTGGAGAACAAATTGACTCTGGGGAATTATAAGTGAAGATTTTGATCCCGTTGGTTTTTTACTCTTCACATCGCAAGGGTTTCCACGTAAATCTTGGTGTATTGTGTGATTGGTTATTATGCCTTGTGTATATTGTTTTAAAAGGGTTGAATTACTTCCTGCCTTACTATCATATTGCTTGTGGTTTTTGTCTTTCTTGGTTCAAAATATGTAACGACATGTTTAGTCGTTCTTAGAGCAGATTTTATTTCTGGAAAAGGCTGAGGCGAACGGACCCTACGACGGGACAGTCATGGCGCGACGGACCGTCGCAGGGTCTCGTTCAAAACACTGGAAAATCTGAAATGTGGTACTGAAAATCGACATCTTGAAACTTCGTAACGAAATGGCAGCACGGGACCGTCACAGGTGTGACGGACCGTCCACAAGAATATTCAGTGGAAATCCACGTCCCTGACACTTGCGACGGACAGCAGACGGACCGTCGGCAGGCCGCCGGCCGTCACGGGCTGGTAATCCCAGTCGGGTCGGATTCTTTACACGTTTTAAGAGACGTTTGCGACTATCCTACTTAATTAGAAAGTTAGAGGGTTATTAAAGTAATAAGTCTATTACTTGGGGGTTAGAAGAGGTAACCTTAAGGTAATTAGTGGGTTATTAGTGCATCTTTCATTCTTAATTATATACTAATTAGGGTAAAAGAAAGAGGGTTTGAATAAGAAAAATGAAAGAACAAAGAGAGAGAGACAGAAAAAGAAGAACGAGAACGAGTAGGAGAGGAAGAGAGAAACGAAGGGATAGCAGGATTTTGAGAAATCGCTTGTTGATCGCATTTCTCGGTGGAAGGTAGGTGCTGGTTTTTTTACCACTATTCGGTGTAAACTTATTAATAGCGACACGCCAAGTATGTGTTGGATTGGTATTTATTATAGAGTTTTTCTTTAGCTTAATTGTGTGTATGCATGATTGTTGATTTATATATATGATTGAGATGAAACAAGCATGATGAAGCATTGAATCCCAAATTTTTATATAAACCTAATCTCTGTTAATGATGATGCCGCTTGGTATAAAAGAAGGGCTTGTGAACTAAAGTGATGAGATGATGTCGCCTTGGTATAAAGAAGGTTTGTGAATTAATAGAATGAGATTAGTGGATCAGAGTGTCACGTACCGACACCAATTTTTTTTAAGGAAAAAAAAAAAAAATTTTAGTGGACGTGGTGTCACGGAACCGACACGTAGATGTAAGGGGATCGGAGTGTCACGTACCGACACATAGAATTAGTGGACGGGGTCACGAAACCGACACGTAGATGTTAGGGGGGATCGGAGTGTTCACGACCGACACATAGAATTAGTGGGGACGGGCCGTCACGAACCGACACGTAGATGTAGGGGATCGGAGTGTCACGTACCGAACCATGAAATTAGGGGATTCGGAGTGTCACGTGCCGAAACATAGTAGTAGGGGATCGGAGTGTCACGTACGACACAAGAGAAATAGGAATAAAGATAATGAATCTGAAAGATGCTAATATACTCAATCTAAAGAACATGGATCCCAAAAGGTATTTGGTATGAGGAGGCTTGAGTCCTCATAGATATGATCGTGATATTATAAATGATTGTTTGTACTTGTTGCTATCACATAGTTAACATATTAGTTATTTTTATGCTAGTTCTGAGATATATTGCTTTCTATTTGATGTTGGACGTGACTCTACTCGATACTTGTGGTTGTATACTATTGACCCCCTACTTTTATGTTTTTTTTGTATATGGTGGGATGCGCAAACATGCCGGCATCTTCGACTAAACAGTAATTCGAGCAGTAGTCGTCACACGATCTTCGGGTGAGCTAATGTTCTAGCTTTTGGATTGGAGTTTCTCCTCTTCATGTCATGATGCCTTGGAAGTTCGGCATGAGGACTAGTTTTATTGTTTAGCTTCGTAGAATACTCTTAGTTCGTAAATTGATCATAGATGTTCTTGTGGTGATGATTCAGATTTTGGGAAAAATAGAGTTGAATTTTAAGAAGTTATTGAATTGTCTTTAGTTATGAGTTTAAGTTCCGCATGCTTTTGTTGATATTAAATCGAAATGGTAAGGTTTAGATTGGTTTGGTCGCTCACATAGGAGGGTAGGGTAAATGGGGGCATGTCAGTCGAGGCTCGTTTTGGGTCGTGAAAAAAATCCGAGAAGTGAGAGTATAGAATTGCGGTTATTCTTCCGTTGTTATCCTGTCAGACATCTTTTAGTGCCTTGTCTTCCCAACAATGATACAGTAATTGTTTGAGTACCTTATATATACTTATGGAGTTTAACTTTTTTATACTACTTGTACAATTTAACATGCTATACCAAATATTTTTAGCAAATTAGTTAGTACTATTTTTAAGAATTTGCAAATTAACAGTGTTTCTTATTAAAATTTATTACTCTTTTCTCTCAATTTATGCGACATTTTTTGAAATTTGAGATTCAAACAAGTTTAATTTTGATTACGATTTTTCATATATCTTTTGGATATTGCAACTTGCAAGTTGTCAATTATCGTGACTTGTACTACATTTTACATAGTTTTCAAATGGGTGATAAATTCGGATTTGCTGATGTCGCTGCTAATTTTATGGCATTTTGGCCATAAGATTTTTCAAATAATATTTGGAAAATGTGTTGCAAATAAGTTGTCCATACAATTGTATGTATTGGCGCGCAATATTTTTTGAAAATTTTCAAATACTAGTTTTTTTAATATTTGGGCCAAATCTCATTATTGGGATTTTGAAAATAACTTTTACCACCAACTTTTATTATTTACAAAAACACCCTCTATAGTAGTTGTTTGGTTGTTGGATACATAATTTTTTACGTGGGACATCAAAAAATATTGCTGAAATATTTATTGATATTAATAATGATTTGATTGTTGATGAAAAATGATGAAAAATGGCTTTTAAGGTAACAAAGTCATGTGCTTTGTATTGACTTCCAATGTAGGAATGATGTTTGTTGCAACTCACTCCAAATTACCACATGCTTAGTGTCATGGACACTAGTTGTTATTGTGGTTGTAAGAACATCCAATGACTGTTGTTAATACAAAACTTATCGTTAGTTTTCGATAGTTTTTAAAAACTTATGGGTATAAATCATATTTTTCTAAAAAGGTGAAATATATTTTCCAAATTCTATGGCCAAACACTTGGTGAAATTTCACCAAATTTTCACTCAAATAATATTTTCCACGAATATTTAAAAATCTATGGCCAAACGCTAACTTAGTAACAAGTGAAAAATTTCAAAAATTTTGTGCTTAGAGAGATGAATATATTAATTACAATCAAATCAACAAATATTTACCTCCAAGAGATATGTTACTTGCCCATTTGCAATCTCGTTTCCAATCTCTCAAATGAAAAATTTCAAGATTGGTTGTGGCAATAAAACTACCTTATGAGTTATATTAAAAAAAACTAGCTAGCTTTTCACTTAGTAGAATAGTTGGCAGTCAATATTGTATGAGAGTGTTATTTCTTCCATCTATAATATATCCTTTATTATATAATCAAAATAGTTTTCATATTGAAAAACTAATAATTAGAATAAGTTGTGTCAAAGTTTTTTATCATCTTGGGATTGAGGTTTTTTCACAGGACTTTGTCATAATATTGTCATCATCATAAACTTAATTATAGATTATCTTCTAAAATAGTATAAGGTTAAATTCTTTTTAATATATATAAATACCTTAACTAAAATCATTTTTTTTAAAAAAAAAATGTCTATTAGATTTGAATATTTTAGTCTAATAAAAATAAATATTTTATTCTCAAAATGATTCAACGAATCTTAAATTGGACACAACCTTTAACCACTACCTCACATTTATTTAGACTTATTATAAAATAATATAATTGATGAAAAGTCGTTGGTCATTGTAGAAGCATTAAATTAGACAACTTGATTAGGAAACAAGTTCTTGGATTATTGATTGCAAAAACACAATTTTTTGTTCATTCAATCTTCTAAAAATAGGGGCAAAATAACCAAGTTGTGATATGGAAAAAATAAAGTTTGCTTGGGGTTGGTTTCAATTAGTAATTTACTCTAGAGTTGAATGGGCTCTTAAGATAAGGGAGGGAATAGAACTTATAGTAGAAGATCACAAATAAGAGTCATCTTCTTACTTGAATATATCCCAATTCATAAGAAAATTCCAGTGCTAATTCACAAGGAACAAGCCAATTGTGAGTCAATGGCTAATGGTTGAATACATTGATGAGACGTTGAAGGACCGTCTATCTTGCCCGACGATCCTTATGATAGTTGTATAGCTCGTTTTTTTTGGGCTAAATTTCTTGATGATAAGGTAAATTTTTTTAAATTTAAGTTACATTACATACATATTTTGTGTAAAGAAATTATATCAATATATGATCCAATTGTCGAGCAGATTAGTTGATGTTTTTGTTAGGTTATTGATTATACTTCCCCCTATTTTAATGTTAGGTTTTATTAAAAACTGGAGAGGAGATCAAATTAAGTGATGTTCAATTTGAAATAAACTTTACATAGATAGAATAAATAAAAAATATTATAAGTCACATTAATTAACAACTTAAAATATTTAGAGAGTATTTGAAAAAACTTAAGGTTAAAGAAATGTCTTTTGAATGTCCAGATAGTAACTAAAATAAATAAATTGAATGAAAAGAGTAACTATTTAATATCTACTAACAGCGTAGAGAACTTTTATTTTATCGGGTAAAGTTAATCTCTACTTATTGTAACCTTATTTCAAGATTACAAATTTCAGATTTTGTGTAGATAACATTTAGACAATCTAATTGTGTGAAATAATTCTGACAATATATATATAAGTTAAACTCATGCTTATAATGCGAATTTACTTTTAATGATCTGATTATGTAAATATTTTTATGGAAACTCAAAATTTAGAGTGTTTTGTAGTGTTTGCCAACAATGGGAAAGGCTCTATTAGGCAATGAAGAGGAGAAAGAGAAAGCTAAAGAGGAGTGTGGTGAGTTGTTGAAAATTCTTGATAATGAGCTCAAGGATAAGGAATTTTTTGTTGGAGATAAAATTGGATTTGTTGATATTGCTGCAAATGTATTGGCATTTTGGATGGGAATAATTGAAGAAGCCTCTGGTGTTATTTTGGTGAAAAATGAGAAATTTCCCAATTATTATACTTGGAGAGATAATTATATTAACTGTAATCAAGTCAAAAAATATTTACCTTCGAGAGATGAATTATTTTCACATTTTCAATCTAGATTTCACTCTGCATCAACTACTAAATGAACAACCTCTCTTGTCAAATTTTAAGATTTTGTGCGGTTGCAACAAAATGTTACTTGTAGGCTAATAAAAGTTATGTTTTTATTACCCCTTTCCAAGATAGTGCACTACTCTATCGAAGCATTTTAATTTTCGTTTTTATTAAAAGTAGAATATTTAGAGTTTGTTTTGATTGACATTATTATTTTTGATTTATAAGTCAGAAGTCACAAAGTAGAATTTCTAGCTTATGTTTTTTGATTTATTTTTGTTATCTTTTACTTAAAAACAAGTGTTTATATGTATTTTTAAATTCTATTCAAACATTTTTAGAGTGATTAAGAGCTATTTAGCTTTAAAATACCTAATCTAAATCTAATTAGCAAAAAAACAACTTGAAGCAAATATAAAATATACTTAGGGCCCGTTGGGATGAGCTTAAAATAAAAGCAAGCTTTAAAAAAATACTTTGATGCTTGAAATTATTGTAACAATAAGCAGTTATGTGTTTGGATAAAAGTGCTGTGAGGTTGCTATGTCATACGTGAAAAGGGAAAAATGGAAGAAAAGATGTTAGGATTATCGTTGTAATTGGAGTGTATAAAAAATTTAAGGGCAAAAAGATAAAAATGTGGTCAACTTAAAACAGATTATAACGTAAAACAAAAAAAAAAAACACCTCTACCCCAAGCTTTAAACTTTGTTGGTTTAAAATAAGTTTTTTTTAAATTAAAAATACGTTATTTTGAGTCTTATCAACCAGCTAAATAATGTCAAAATCAGTTTTAAGGTCAGTTGACCACTTTTAGCTGAGCCAAAACAGGAGTCTTAATAGCATAGAAATAATGTTGAGCACATACATATACTTTAAAATTTAAAATTATTAGGGTTGTTGACCATAGTAGAGTTTTTCAAATAATATGATAGGGAGAAAATTGGCAAATAATGTTTGTTAAGACAATTGTTAGTATTGGAAAATATTTTTGACAAATATCAAATCTCAAATATTAATTTTTTTTAGTATTAGGCAAAATCTCATTATTTGGGATCTTTTCAAAATTAAAAATTTTGCATCAAACTTTTATCTTTTACAAAAACACCCTCTATAATAATGGTTACTGTTGTATTACATAATTTTTTATGTGAAAATCAAAGTAGTGATGAAATATTCAGTGAATATGAAAGTGATGATGAAAATGATGAACAATCGGCTCAAGGTAACAAAATCATATGCTTTGTCTACTTCACGGTGTATGAAAATGATATTTGTTGCACTCCAAGCTACCACATACTCGAATGTCATGGATACTACTTGTTATTTGTTGTAACGAAGATCCAATTGACTTGTTACAAACTTATTGTTAGTTTTGAAAGCTTATGGGTGGAAATCATATTTTTTTTAATTAAATATATTTCCAAAATACTATAGTCAACCACATGGTGAAACTTCACCCAAATAATATATGTCAAGAATATTTGAAAATCTATGGCAAAATGCTAGCTTTGATTAATGGTCTTTTACTAATCGAGGAGAGATAAAATAGATTATATTACCAACATAGGTCATGGTGCACAGCTAGGAGTGTTTTATCCTTAACCAGAAATCTTAGATTTGAGTCCTGGGTATGGAGAAAATCATGTTGGGTGTGTCACTCTCAGGTGGGCCTTGCACTACGTGATTCGAATTTAGTCAAAGCTTTAATGTGAATTCCGTAAGTGAGAACAAAAAAGAGATGATATTTATTGAAGAAAAGAATCAGATTTTAAAATGATTAATTATAATAAATAAATATATATAATAGCAAAAAAGACATTTTTAAGTAATGTATAAAGTAAAAATATAAGAAGTGAAGTGATCCAAAGAAAGTAAATTTTATCATATGATTTTTCATCCAATTGGTAATATGATAGCACTATTATTTATATTTCAAAAGGAACATAATCAAGGTTGGGACAAAAATATTCAACGATCGGCTGTATAATTTAATATTCAAGCAAAGCGCAAGATACGAAAAATATGCAGAGGAAATGGTCAAGAAGCACATGATATGTGTTAGAACTTAGAGAATACGTGATCCTATCTGTTTTTTTTAATTATTAGTTGTAGATAGAGTTATTTTTTTATAGTTAATAAGATTTTAAATATTTGTTTATATATGGGTTGATTTTTATTTTTTATGAGTTCTACCTCGAATCAGGAAAAGCGAGGGCGATAGGGGCGGGCCCAC